>APFE030497534.1:96595-124336 GCA_000404065.3 Pinus taeda | reverse complement strand
ATAACACCTAATGTAATGATCTGGGTGGTTTTATGGTGAAAATGAGGCAAAAGTGAAGGAAAGATAAGGAAAGACTGAGGAAAATGGTAGATAAGTAGGTGTAGAATAGAGGCTCTACACTTACAAAGGCTTTCTTTATTATGTCCCAATGGGTCTTGTAGAAGGCAATGGTGAAGCCATCTGGCTCATGAGCTTTATCCGGATGCATGCTCCATGTTGCTTCTCTTATTTCCTCCTCTGTCACCTCCTTGTCCAACTCACTGTTTTGCTGAACGCTAATTTTACTATTAACTTGCTGAAGGAATTTAGTGTTGTCCGATAGTTGTTCTTCTACTGTTAGGAGGCTTTTGAAATACCTATGAGCTGCTTCTTCAATTTCCTCCCTCTCCTTTATTTCCTTCCCTTCAACTTCAATCTTGTCAATTTGGCTGCCCACTCTTCTTAGCTTGAGATTATTGTGGAAAAGGGAAGTATTTTTATCTCCCACTTTTAGCCAAAGACACCTGGATTTTTGTCTCACTTCCTCCTCCTCTTGTCTATTTTGCCTATAAAGTTCCATAAATATTTCTTTCTTGTGAACATGTTCTTGCTCCATTGCTTGTTGTTTTTTATTTTCCTAACTCCATCTTTCCAGATTCTTATGCAACTCGACTTTTTTGTTTTTCTCTTTTAGAGCGTTCTTTCTTGCCCAAATTTTTATTTTTGCTCTTAAATTTTTTAACTTGGATTCCCAAATGAAGTGCGGGGAACCTATTACATTGAATTCCTAGTTGTCCTTATGATCTTGCTAAACTCATCCTTGCTGTCCCAATTTTTATTATATTTAAAAGGGATAGGCCCATAATTCTCCAACCTGTCTAAAATAAAAACCACAGGCTTGTGGTCAGAGGCTGTAGCATGTACAATCTTGCTCTTGATGGATGAGAATCCTATAGCTATACTCTCTCGAATTAAGATCCTGTCCAGTATTTCTTTGATGTTTTGAGTTCTCGCTCTTTTATTGCTCCAAGTAAATTTCCCATTACATGGAGGAATGTCGAGGAGTTTGTGAGATTCTATAATTTCTTCCAAAGCTGCTCTAGAAGGATCATTGAGGTACTTCCCTCCCATATTTTCTTCAATGTTTCGAATTAAATTTATATTGCCTCCTAAAACCAGCTTGTTTCTCTAGCATTCTTGCACTTCTTTTTTAACTGATTCCTAGCATAGTGCTTTGTCCCTGTAGTGGTTTGAAGCATAAATGTTTAACAAGGTGTAGTCTTCGTTTGTGGTTTTATTTTTGAGATTTGTTCTGACCCACCAGTGGTTGAGTTCTTGACTAGTGAGATTCCACTTCCCTTTATTCCATATCGTGCCAATACCTCCTAAAGCTCCAATGGAGTCTATCTGTTGCTTCAAAACTTTTTCGTTTCTTCATTAATTTTTGGAATTCTTGACTGGTCACTTTGGTCTCTTGGATCATGAAAATATCTGGTTGTTCTTGCCTTATTAAATCTCAGGCTACATTGATCTTTAGAGAGGATCCCAAACCCCTACTATTCCAAGAGACCAAAATCATTATTTACTTGATTTTTGGTGAACCTTGACCTTCTCCTTCTGCTTTCCCCACTTCCTTTTTGTTTAGCTAGGAAAGAGTCCATTGGTTTTTGGGTACCTATACCCATTTCTTTTGCAACTACTTCATCTCTAATATCTTTATTCGATTTACTCCTTGCTTTTTTTTCCTGCTCTGAAGTGTTGTTGGATTCTTTGACTTTGTTTCTTGTGAGGATTCAATCTATGGTGGGTGGAGGGGATAGGAAGTTCTGTATGGGGGAATGGATGAAAACTAAGGTTTTGTCTTGAGTAGGAGAATGAGGTGATGATGGTTCTTCTTCTTCCAAGGTTTCAAAAGGGTTAGATGTTGAGGCTATTGGCTGGACCATGTTAAGGGGAGGAGTGGGGATTGCAGCAGCGTTTTCAAGGGGCTTTCTTGCGTTTGGACAAGGTTGTTTATTGTTGGTTTTCTTTCTCTTAACTTGTTCCCAGGTGCCTTCATTTGCTTCTACATCTCAGCAGTTTTTGTTTCTTTTAGTTTGTTACATCTATTTGCAAAATGACCGTATTCATGGCATACCTTGCATCTGAATGGGATTTTCTCGTAGTCCAATTGTTGAATGTGAGTCCACTGGTCCACCTTGATCTTTATTGCCTCTGAAAGGCCTTTCCCCGAGTCCACTTATACATAAATCCTCGCGCAAACATGCATATTGTCCTTTGGTTTGAATCTGTCAATGTACTTGCCAACTGCATTTCTGATTGCTTTGATCGATTTGTCTCCCCAGCAATGTAGTGGGAGATCAGGTAATCTGACCTAGACCAGCACAGCATTTGGGATGTCCATCTCTGGATCAAAATCTGGGGACCATATATTGAAGTATAGTCCTCTTGAGTCCATAAAATATGGACCGCTTCTGAATATTAGGTTCCGATCTTCTTTGGTTTCGAAGAGGAATGTTTAATATCCCCTGCCACAAAATCTTATTGCTATTTTCCCTTGGATATTGGCACTCCAGTTGCGCTCCACCCACTTCTGAACCACTCTGGGGGAGGGTCACAGTCTAGTGAATTGACCTACCAATCCTCTTTCAGATAGTGAAATAGTATCTTTCCTAGGTAGACTTGGAGGTAAAGAGATTTTTGGATATCTGCCAGTTTTTTCACAAATTTAGTTGCTGTTGGCTTGATTTTTAGGGCACCATTCTCTGAGATTAAAGAAGAAAATGCCACTGCTTGTTCCTCAGGGCCTTGCTAATGAGGTGAATCGCTCCCTTCCATGAGGGGTGAAGACGGGGAGGGCCTATAGAGGGGCTACCGGAAGGGGAGAGGCAGAGCCCAGACAGTCGCGGGAATGCTAGAAGCCAGACGAAGAAGGCTTAGCAGCAGGAGCTGCCAGGCAGAGAAGCTACAGGAGGCAGAGGAATCGGGGGAGCAGAGCTAGGTCAGAGCCTGCACACGATCCTCTACCCCTGGTATATGGTTTGTAGTCTAGAAAGTCAAGGGTTTATAATATTAATCCTCTAAGTTTTTAATATTAATTACTTAGGTTTAATAATTTCTTCGGCTTATTAATAATCATAACGTTACAATAGTTGCAATTTGTTCAACATCACATTGTTTTTACATTACAAAATTATGATTAAATTTGAGGTTTATAATATTAGGGATTTTTAATATTAGGTTTATAATTTATTATATTGGGGATTTAATATTACAGTTTATAATATTAGTGTTAGACTTTAATATTTATCTTAGGGTTTTATATTAATCCCTTAGATTTATTAATACTCTGGATTTATTAATCACTTGGGTTGATAATATTAATAATTCCTTGGGTTTATTAAACCCTTGGGTTTCTACTATTAATAATTTCTTGGGTTTATTAAACCCTTGGGTTTCTACTATTTATTTTAGGCATTATAACCACAAGATTTATAAAATTAATCATAGAGTTTATAATACCTTGGGATTATAATATTAATCCTAGGGTTTAATATCATTCCATTGGGTTTATAATATGTACCCCTTGGGTTTATAATTTAATAATTTCTTGGGTTTATTAATCCCTTTAGTTTATAATATTAATCCTAATCTGTATAAGAATATATTAGGGTTTATAATATTAATCCAGGGTTCAATATTAATCCCTTGGATTTATACTCCCTTTGGTTTATTAATCTTGTGTGCTTATAATAATAAAAATCTCTTTGGTTTATTAATTTCTTGGATTTTTAATATTAATCTTGTGTTTCTATAATATTAATAATCCCTTCGATTTAATATTAATCCATTGGGTTTATAACATTAATCATTTGGGTTTATTAATCCCTTTGGTTTATAATAGGAATTAGAAGGGTTTATAATATTAATCCCTTGGGTTTATAATATCAATAATCCCTAAGGTTTATTAATAATTGCAATATTACATTGCAATGCATTTATTTAACATTCCATTGTTACATTACAGTATTGGGGCTTATTATTAGGGCTTTTTAATTTGGGTTTATAATATTAAGGATTAACATTAGGTTTATAATTTGTAATATTAAGATTTATAATATTGGGTTTAATATTAAGGTTTATACTATTAATCATAGGGCTTAAAATCAATAGTGAACAAAAATCAAATTCCACTTGAATCAAAATCAAATTCCACAAAATCTGTGATATATAATTAATAACTTAGAGAAAATGTCAAGAATGACACTTAATCCAAGCGCGAATATTTTGGTCCATTTTTCTTCACATGGGGCGTGAGCCATTCTTGGAAGGAAAAATGCTAGAGTACATATAACATTTTTTTTCAGTATGAAAAAAGCTGTATATTAGATAATAAAAAACTGATGGATCATATACATCAATTGCCTTCCAGAATGTACACAATAGTATTCCAGATTACCTAATAACTTGAAATAGTCAATCCCCTCAAAACTGCCATATACCCAGATATAATCATGTTGCTTAAGAAAAGAAGCTTGAGCAAAATGATTCATAGAATTATATGTTCCTTCTGAATCATCATTAGCACTATCAAAAAAACTGAAAAATATAGCATCCATATATACAATTCCAATTATCTACACATACAAGCATGAAATTAACAGTTTTATCAAAAAGAAAAATAGATCGAGAATTGTTGATGTAATAACTTATCTGGGGAATGTAAAATCCATAGAGTGTGATTGTTGTGCCTCCATATAAATGACCATCTGCACTTTACCCATTTCACCCAGAAGACCTTTCTTTTAGAGCAAATCACAGTCTGATTATATTCTCTTCCTTTATAATTAATAGGAGGACTTCCTATCTGAGTCCAGAGGTAGTGTCTTCTCCTTCACCAGCCCAAAAGGGAGGGCTGATTTATGTTGGAATTTCTCTTAACATGATCCAAAATAATCTTGGAGTCACCATATATATGGATCTCTAGAATATTTAAAAAACTTATAAACCAAATGATACCCCAAAGTGCCATTGCCTCAACCTTGTTGTTGGTTCTTGTCCCTCCATTCTAGTGTGCCCTATACTGCAAATCAAGTGACATAACTAGCCATATTCCTAGCCATAAATTTGGTTTTTGGAATCCTCATCAAAGAAGGCAATCGGATATACCATTGGAGGAGAAACACTCTTTTTTAACTTCATATGTTTTTGGAGAGTCTCCTTCATTAGATAAAGTGCCATTAATAAAATTATATTTTCATATGTAACTCCAAAATCTTCAAAACAGTCATCAAAGATACGTTTGTTCCTCCATTTCCTTATAGTCCAAAATACAAATAGAGGAATGTTCCTCCATGCCAATTTTTGCTTGAGCCACCATCTCAAACAATCTACAGCATTTTGAAATTTAAGGTGAGGAAAATCATAATAAGCAGCAAGTTTAAATGATGCCTTGGAAACATGCTGACATGTCAAAAATAGATATGCATTGTTTTCCTCCTCCTGCTTGCAAATAACACATATGCTAGGACCATGCTAGGACCATGTAAATCAAATGATTTTACATGGGACATGACATTTCCATAAATCATATAGCATCAAATCCGCCGCATATCCACCTTCTACCTCACACAATTTATCATAAATGTCTGCAACCACAACGTTTGCATATTTCATTTTCCCAAACCAAATAAGCTTGTCATAATGGACCTCCTTACAAATTCTAACAACTTTTAAACCTTCAATAATGAACACCCATTCATCCACCATTTGGCCTATCAACCCCAGCTATAATGGAGAGTTCCATATAGGAAAGTGATCACTCCATGTTTGGATCAATTGACTCCAGAACAAATAGCCTTTTCTAAAAAGTACCAGGTAGAATGGTTCAAAGAATTTGCATCCCCCATTTGCTCAATATATCTAATCAAGGTCAATAATCATGGAATTTCGAGATCCCATGTTCCACCTGAGATGATTGTGGAAAATTTTTCCCACTTTTTGAAAGCTTCTCCATATAGCCCAGCCACTTGCAATGCCAATGGAATTTTTACAAAACCAGCAAGTGAAACTTTTATTCTTCATATACTTTTGGTGGATCACCCTACTCCATACACCAAATCCAAAGACAACCAACCAAAGAGATTTCAGTAATAATTCTTTGCCAAATAGTTTAAGATTTATGACACCCCATCCCCGTCTCATCTTAGAGCAGGAAATATGGATAAATTTAGTCAAATGATATTTGTGATTTCGGTTACAACCAACCCAAATAATGTTTTCCATAATTTTGTTTATGTTGTTTATAGTAGCCATTGGGATATGATATAAGTGAGCCTATTAAATGCCCAGTTGAGTTAGCACCGCCTTTGTTAGAGTCGCACGACCACCTATGGATAAACAATGAAATTCCCAGCCAAAAATTCTCTTGTAAAATTTTTCAGCGAGCCATTGTGAGTCATTGTTTCTATAACAATTTGGTTTTATATGGTAACCAAGATACTGTATAGCATTCATCATTTGGGTCACCTTAACCCCAAATAGATTCTTAATATAGTTGATATCCTCCATGTCACCCATGTCAAAATATAGCTTAGATTTATGTCTATTTATGATTAAGCAGGAAGAATTTTCAAATATTTTGAAAATATGAAAAAGATGCATCCATGAAATACAATGAATCATGCCCATGATTAGCACGTCATCAACCAAAAAACCATGTGATATTTTGATATTATTCCCAGAATCTAGAGCTAGAAATAATTCATCCCCAACCACACACTCAATCCATAGACTCAATCCATCCATAGCTAGAATAAACAATAATGGTGACAAATAGCAGGCTTTCCTCAATCCATGCCCAGCTCGGAAAAAATGAGTGGGATATCCATTAATAATTACATCGTAACTTATATTCTGAACACATGCCATGATCCATTTTATGCACCTAGGTTGCAGTCCTATCTTTAGAAGAATAAAACGAAGGTACCCCCAATCAACTAAATCATAAGCCTTCATCAGATCCACCTTCAACATGACAACATTTTGATGTGAAGTATGAATGGAATGCATAAATTCCTGTGCAATAGCAACACCATCATGAATTTTTTGATTTGGCAGGAACCCATATTGCTCAGAAGAGATATACTTTGATAGAATGTTGCGCATCCATCCCGCAATTGTTTTTGATATGATCTTGTAAATTAGGTTACATAATGAAATTGGATAATAGTCATTGAAATTCTACGGAGGCTTTCTTTTGGGTATAAGGGAAATATATGTGGAATTAGTATGAGGATGAATATGCCCATTACGTCGCGACTCCTCCACCATATTTAGGAGATCTGATTTAAAAATCTCAAAGAAGTGCACGAATATCTCAACTATCCAGCTATCCAGACCCAAACCCTTGTCTTTCTTAAATGATTTAATAACTTCCAGTATTTCATCTATCCTAACCTCCTTAAAGAAACATATATTTGCCTCCTCATCAAATATTTCCGGAAACAAATCAATAGCCCATAGCATATCATTCACTTCAACCTCTTCCCTTTGTTTATATGATTTTTGAAAATGTTAAACAAATACTTCACATATGCCCTCATGAGACAGAATTCAAGCACCACCCTGATTTTTAATTTCCCAAATAGAATTTATGTTATGCCTGTGATTTGCGTAATGATGAAAAAACTTAGTGTTATGATCCCCTTGATTATCTAGATTGCTCTACTCTTTAGCCTCCAGGTGGTTTCCTCTGCCACCAATATTTCTCTTTTCTTTTGTTCGAGAGCATTGATACGTGACCAAATTTCATTTGGAAGTGACTGAGATAACATCCATGGCATTAATGCATCCAATTCGATTTGAATATCTTCCAGATCCTTCAGTTGATCCTTTATTTTCTTTTCCTGCCATGTTTTTACATTCGCTCTAAGAATCCCTCAAGTTCTGAATCTAATTCAGTAACTTGCTTTATTAAGCTTTCATGTGGCTATTATTCTTTTAAAATGTGGACATGAACAATAAAATAAACCATTAAAATTGATTGATATTCCCACTTATTCTAGTCATGATTCCATCTTATCATATGATTAAAAACAATTTATAAATAAGATTTTATCACATGACTAAAAAGAATTTATTAATAACGTAATTAAAAACAATTTATAAATAGCATCTTATCACATGACTATAAATAATTTATTAATAACATACTTCAAAACAATTTATAAATAACATCTTATCACATGATTAAAAACAATTTATTAATAAAGGAGTTGTATAGAAAATATTTAAATAAATTATCCATTTATGAGATAACTTTTTAGATTAAATCTTTGTTTTATTTTTTTTGGTTTATTTAATGATTTAACTTTTTTTTTTAAGTTTAGAAACATTTTTTTTGTCAGAGTTTTCATCTGCGAAATATAATTTTAACCGGTGATAGAGTTCCAAAATTATTTATAAGTTTTGGAACCATTTTTTACCCATGATGCTTATACCCTTTATCTGATGCCAATGCTTGTCGAGTGGTGTGAGAAACGATTGTCGAGCTATAAATGAATAAAGGGCATGAAGAAAGTAGTAAACTTAGATGGGATGAATCATAGTGTTTTTATTTAATAATGGATGAGATCTAGATGTAATTTCTCTAATTTCTTTGAGTGGATTTGACTGGATATTTTTTTCAAAAAAGAATTCTATTCAATTTATGTATTTGTAAAAATATATGCCTCCTTGTTATAGACCATGTAGGTGACATTCAAGAAGTTAATAATGTTCAGGAAGATGACATAAATACGTAGTGTCGAAGTAGATGAAATAACTGCATGTAATATCGATTTTGAAATATTTTATAAATTTGATTTACATGTGAATTCAAACACTTAGACTTAATTTTCATCATTAAATTTATAAAATATCCCAAAATTTGTAATGCAAATAAAAATATCCCTATTGAATTCAAAAGATATATTGGTAATAAGGAATACGGTATACCATAGAGCATGCATACATGAGTAAGCTAAAGGGTCAACGAAACACCCTTTGTGTTTCACACTGGCTAGGCCCCTCTAGCGATCTCCTCCGTGATGTGGGCCCCTTTAATGAAACCAACTCTTCTCCTTCTCCAAATGATGTTTTCTCCATTTCCAACTCTTCGTCGACGTCTCTATCCTTGTCACCGTTGTTGTCAACATCTGTGGAGTTTTGTTTGCACCCTCATTGGTTATGACATGACGGCTCACCTAACTCACATACCCAAATGGTGAAACAAATTAATGGGAATTATGTAACCGTCTCACGAACCTCCCTTTCCCACCTTCTATATTATGAATTCCATTCACTCCTTGATCATTTTAAAACCCCTGTACCCTCAACTAAAGAAAATTGAGATTTGGCACAGTGTTTTCATTCATGGGATTGCAAGAATCACTCGAATTTCCCCAGTTTCATTCGTTGTCTTCCATTTGCACATGAGTAGTGAAGTTCATCGTCATTCATATTGTAAGTTCAAAATAGGAAATTTTTGTTTAGCTTTAAATTTTATTAGCAAAGTTAAAATGGAAGCGTGCTTATAAACCTCTAGTTCATTTCCTATCCTACCTACACAGATTGCAGCTCTGGTTATAAGCATAATGTTGTTTTTCTGCATGTCAAAACCTACACAGCTTCCTAACTATGCAGATTCCGGCTCTAGTTATAAGCATATTTCCTTTTTTTTTGTTGTTTTTAATGGTGCTGGTAAAAACCCAATTTATAAAACTCTTCATCCTCCACATTACTGAGACCCAATTTGTAAAACCTTTCACCCTCCACATTACTAAAACCCAATTTTTAAAACCCTTCATCCTCCACATTACTAATTTAGACTCCACAAATAAATATATATTTGTGCTTATACTATCATATAATTTATTAGCAGACTACTATATAATTTATGCAAACTATTATATAAAGGAAATCTCATTCTGGGTTTATTTTTCTATTTATGGAGACAATAATGTACTATTTGATTAGTTCCCCAACAAAAATAAGAGAGCAAACAACTGAGAGCAACAAACATGATTGCGAAAACTCCATTGGTTCACTGTTGCATCAACAAAGTGTTTCACCGCCACGGAAACCCATTGACTTTCTGTTGTAGAAAATAGTTGGTTGAATGCTGCAACAACTTGCTGGTTAACCATTGTGACAGCTCGCTAGTTGACCCTTACTAAAACTCGTAGGTTAAACTTTGCAACAAGTTGCTGGTTAATTATTGCGGCAACTCGTTGTTTGACTATTGCAGAAACTCACTAGTTGACCGTTGCGACATATCATTTGTTTACCGTTGTTGCAATCATTGGTTGACCATTGTGGCAACACACTGGTTCAAATTTCTAGCGACTCGCTAGTTTACAGTTGTGGGAACTTGTTGGGTCACCATTGTGGCAACTTTCTAGGTTATCATTCCAACACATTTCTGGGTTACCATTGTAGTACTTCCTTGGGTAACAAATGGTAAAGTAATTCAAATGGGAAACAAACATTTCCCTTCCAGTGCAAGAACTTAAAGAAAATATCATATTTTCTAGAAAGGATTTAGATTGGTCTGAAGTACATGGAAAAAACATGGAGATTAATTAGATTGCAAGAATACCTTAAAATAGAATTAGAGACTTTATTAGAGGAAAGGAAATGAGTCCATATTCTCCATGTTCTTTCACCTAGGTACAAAATAAAGGCCCAAGCTCAAGTCCTATTGCCTCCTTGTGATATGAAGTGTAAGTTTTTTAGAGATGTATTGTTTAGATGTTGGTATTAATAGTGCTCGATCATTTATCATATGTATTGAATTTTCAAACATTTTTATGTAGCTATGCTTGTTGATATGGCCCCGAGGATAGTAGAGGGAAAAATCAAATGAAGTAAAGATCCTCATTTGCAAAAAAGAGGGGTTGCCAATGTCATTTCATTGTAAAATTTATGTTTCAAATCCGTGAGATAGTGATAATAACATATAACATGTATGAGCATGAAGATAGCCAAGGATGGCCTTCTCATGGCCAACATGACACTTTGGGTGATGTTAGGTCCATAAATCAACTAAAGTTATCAAGGGAAATGGTTTCCTATGTAGAGAGTTGTTTCTTATTGGAAGTGTCGATTGACTCAGTTTGTAAATTGCATGTTAACAAATATGTTGTCGTGGATGCCACAACTAGAAATAGACATTTATTTTTGTGTAGGAAAGATGTCGTATACATATATAATCATCTAATGAAAGGAAAGTATGAGTTGAATAAGAAGGATGAAATGAGTGTGAACCTTTGGTATAAAAAACTATAAGATGATTTTTTCTTTTATCAAAAGCCCAATGGTGGAGAGATCCCTTTTATAGTTGGAATTCAGATGTAGTGGATGTTTGATACCATGGTCAAGTTATCAAATAATAGCTTAATAACCATGGATTCAACATTTAAAACAAATAAATATGGGGTGAGTGTATTAAGAATGATTGATCTAGTACAATAATTTGATTTGTAATGATTGATAATGATTAATGAGATGAAGTTGACTTCATATGATTTTTTAGTGTGATAGTATTAGTTGTACACACTCATGGTGTTTGGTGACCAACAAAGTGGGGTTCTAGTTGCATGGGTGGTAGCATCATGTAATGCATCACAGGAAATTTCACTATGGTTGGAGCACCTCATGCATAGGTCTCACCAAGTTGATCATAGTTGGAATGTTAATGTTGTCATGGTTGATGATTCCTTCACTGAAATCGAGGATTTAAGGTAATTTCAATATTGTTATTTTTCAATATAACTTGTATTTATTACAAAAAGAACATGCTTGAAATGAATTGAATGTGGCAAGAGAATCACAAGGTACAATGTTATCTTGTTTGTTTGGCGCATATGTCGAGAATGGCTAAAAAAATTAAATCCATTGGCGAATAGTCCAGAAATAGAAAAAGATATGTTTACTAATTTGGGTTTAGTTATGAATTATTGTTCCAGTGATGAAGTGAGAAATTCAATTAATGCTTTCTTCAACAAGTTTGCTAAAGAGGAGAAGTTCCTAGACTATTTGCACAATAATTGGGTTGTTGGTGACAAGATTTGTAAGTTGGCAAACTCTTTATTACATTTCTGTTTTTGGTTTTCATATGGATGAAATCTCTTCATTAGACTAATTTTTTTGCAAATAAGGATGTGGATAAAAGGTTATCGACATTTTCCCCATGAAAATCAGGAGACAAACAATGTTGTGGAGTCATATCATTGTTACATAAAGACAAAGTTTATATCTCATAGAAGAAATAAATGTGCTCGTAGGATGGATTGGTTGATATATGATCTTCCAACAAATATTGAACCGTGTTATTGATTTAAGGAAAATCTAAAAAGGGAATGATTTTTGAATAATTACATGAAAGAGAAATAGTTTAAATCGTCAAGGGAAAAAAAATAAAAATAAAAAATAGTGATTGCAACCCTCATGAAAAAATTTCTCATGCTTTTGGGTGAGGAGTCAATTTATACCTAATAAGAAATATTTTCTCACTCTTCATCACACAAATTTCTTAACTTGTGATTTCCCATGGTCTATTCGTGGAAACATTTGCAAGCATGCCATAAAGGTGGGTTGTTTGTCTTCCCATTCAATGGCCTCAAAACAATTACTAAATAATCAAAGAACAATTGACTCATACAATGACCCTCTCGAGACAAATATAGGGGCAATATTGTATCTTGGTGAAGATGAAAACACATTTTCCATTGATAGTCACAATGTTGATGTAAATGATGAAGGATCTGAGTTGGCCAAAGAGAAGTTATTTGGATAAATAGACATAGTTTGAAATAATCCTCCTGCTACTTTGAGCAAGATTGAACAATTGATTTCTTTGGTTAAAAAATGTTTGATGACATCAAAAATCTTCATATTATAGGTTATGAACTCACATATGGGTTGGGTGATTTTGATTCATCTTTGAAGAGGAAGAAGAGTTTCATGAGCCCCAAAAAGAGAAGAAAAACAAACAAACAAAATGCAAGATTGGAAATTTACTTGAATATCATTGTAGATGAAGATGAACCATTTGAGTTTGAACAACTAAACAAGCGAGGTCACCCTTGCTCCAACAATGCATGGTTTTCTAGGTTTGTTATGATATATTTGTTTTCAAATTGATTTTTATATTTATTAGTGTATTACATGTATTTACTGTATTATTTTTTTGTTGAATATGTTCCTGTATGTTGGATAGGTGGTGAGGATATGTTTGTTGATTTGGGAAATTTGTCTAAATTGTCATTTAAGGTCAATAAATAACTCCATGAATTTACACTCGGTATTTCAATACATCAATTATTTTGTATGTTATGGAAGATTGATTTCACTGGGTTGTTCCATACTTGCATTATGATTTCATACATTGGTGTCTAATCATGAATCTGATATATAAATTGGAATAAAAGCAACAAAATGTAAAAAAAACTGTAGTAGAATTGCAATGAAAGTGTAACAAAATAAGTAAAACACAATGTTACTAGTTTTTTATATCGACCAATGCTAATGGTGATATATTATTGGAGAATAATATATATTAAAACATCAAATATTATGTGTTTTTTGAATATTAGTTGTCACACAAGTGGAAATGAGTTTCAGCAACGGTGAGCTAGTGTGTCAGCAATGATGAGCTAGTGTGTTAGGAGCAATGGGTGGAAGAATTCCAGCAACATTGAGGTGTGAATATTAGCAAGAAAATAGTGGTCACTCTAAATATAAGGATGAAGGAGGATTTTCATGAATATTGTTCATATAATACAAACTGTGTCATGCTTCACCAGGACGAAGATACCCTATTGTTTCCATAATTTCATTCCAACATTCAAACTCTTATTTTTTCAAGGTATAGGAATTTTTATATATCATTGTTGGCATCCATATCATTAGATAGGAAAATCTAAGACTAATCCGGTTATTCCCACACTTTTCCATGGAAATAATATAGTGAGCGACCCAAGTTAAGGCTATCTTTAAGTTTAGGTAGTTAAATGGATCTTTATTTTTTGTTTTTTTTCCTGAGCCATGCCACCTTGCTTTGCATCCTTATTGTGTGGAAGTCTCCAATATTTGACTCTGGTTTGTGCACTATGCAATGGTTTGCATCCTATTCAAAATGCTATTCTCTTCTTCCTATGACAAACCGGCCAAATTTTGTTATTCTTCTATCACCTATATAGGTATTTCATATTATCCTCTAACCCATAGAATCTCAAAATTTTGCTTAAAAATTTTAAGCACTTCCATCCAACTCGCTTGATTTCTCAAATATGATACAAAGGCTATCAATTAGACATCCCCTACATAAGGGTTGGGGTTTCATATTTTTTCAAAATACAACATAAAACTATGTTGGTACAGTTCACATAGCAAGTCTCTTTCTAGATTCGTATAGAACCTGTATGGTTTTATGAAACCATATCTATATTCAACCCAAAAATGCTTACTGTTGATGAGAACATTATTTTTAAGCATCACCAATCTTTCTTCCAAGTACACATTATAATTGATTGTAGGAGCCCTGTAACTAAGAACACCATCCATTATTTGTCCAAGTTGTTTCTTATCATTCTCCATCTTGGTCACCTTCCTTTGTTGCTCAACCATTATGTTTTTATGTTTTCCTTCATCATTGTTTATATATTATTCCCATGTCTTGCAAAGGTTATGAATTAAGTTTTCGTGCAAATGGAAAGGTATTAGTTTTCCCTTGTAAGAGGGTATACATAGGGTTAATTTATCCTTTGGATCCTCATCCTTCGTTTGCATGACAATGTCTTTCGTTAGTTCGACCTCTCGTTCCTGATCCTTTGTTTGAATAGTAGCGTCTATGGTCAGTTTGATCTATGGTTCTCGATCCTTTTCTTGTAAATCTATTGATTTTGTTAGTTTCATCTCTGGTTCTTGTTCCTCTATTTATATAGTTGTTCCTTTGCTCAATTTCATATCTCACTTATGGTCTTATGTTTTCACAACAATGTCATCAGACTATTTTTTTCCAAGGGGTATATTTTCTTTGACCCCTCGAGAAGGTATATCTATGACGCCAATGGGTAGGGAAACTACAACTTTAGCAAGAAATTTAATATTTACAAACTTTATTTTTCTCTGAGATCATCTATTAGTGTTTTAACTATGTTTTGTATCTATCCATTTTTCATCTTGAGAACCCTACTATTCCTTGAAAATAAAATATACAAAGGAAATATGAAGCAGTACTTATTATTTTAACATGATTCTTTGTCAATTCTGGTGGTGCAATTGCTTGGTCCTCCTCATCATCCCCATAAAATATTGAAATTGAGGCAAGGCTCTCTAATCTATACCATTTGTCTACTCCTTATATGGACTCATAGTCAGAATCAGTAGAGGGAACCTTCTCAACTTGTTTTTCTGTGTCAGTAAGGTGGCTGAATCCTAGTTCCATTAATCCTTGTTGCATGCATCCTTGCTCCATGACTCCTTCTTCCATCAATACATCTTGTGGATGTTCTTACTCTTTCTCTTTCTCTTCTGTTGCTTCTTATGTAACATCAAGGAGGGTTTCAAGAATTGCAGCAACATGATCTCGCTTTGTCCTAGTTTGTTTGGCTTTTGGTACCACTGTTGGGCGCTTCCTGTATCCTCTTAATCTTCTGGTGGTAGGCTTACTCCCCAATATTTCTACTTCTTCATCATCATCTTGCTCATTTCCTTTCTATGGGGAATTAACAACAAAATCCTTATAAACCCTCGTAGTTTAAACACTAGCTAGCTCGACTGTCATATGGAAAGGTTCTGTGGGAATTTCTACAGTTGGGAGGTCATGGAGTGGAGTTGCAGTTGGGATTTCATGGGGCGAGGTTGCATTTGGGAGGTCATGGAGGGGATTTGAAGCTTTTAGGCCATGCTTTGGTGAGGTAGTAGCATCAACATGCAATGGCCTTCCAGCTAGTTCATCCCAAGTTCTCCCTTCCCTTTTTAGTACACTAACCATTAAAAGTTTAATGAGTCAATGGTGGGACAATTTTTCCAATGGCCACTTTGATTTTTTTATCGATCGAGCCATATGCTCTAGAGATTTTGCAAACAATAAAGACATGTTAACCAACTTGCCATGATGCAAATGGTCTAACAACTGAGGGGCTAGTAATAAATAATGACATACCCTCCTTCGCACATGAAATATTTCTTGACAATGAATGAAACATCATTCCAGGGTTGTGGTAATTCCTTCCATTCAAATCTTTTGCTCATCTTCTGTAGTTATTCACCTGCCGCAAGGAATTTCTACAAAACATCAGGTTGGGATTTTCAGAGTGCATACCACTATTCTCCCATTTGGGGTAACCCTTTCATTTCTACAATTTCCTCTTCTCTCACATGCACCACTATCCTTGTAACCTCAAATATTTCCTCCCTATAATGCATCGAAAATTCTATAGATATGTCATCGACATACCCCTCCAACCTGCAAATATACTCCATCTAGCTGACCTATTCAGAAAATGGTCTAAGGTGTCGAAATTCATGTAGCAATTCTTTGGTGGGTTCTTTGGGCCTCCCATATTTAGTCAAAGTTCACAGTGGCTATGGTTATGTTTGGAAAGTACAATAGTTTGAATGTGGGAGAATGGAAAACAATGGAAGAGTTGAGGGTAAGCATGCGATAATGCAATCTACTAATAATGTAATCATGTGGCGTCATCTATTGTGGTGCCCATTTGGCATCAACCATTCATTATTTTTGTGATCATGGGAGATTCCCCTTGTCGGTTAGGATTTTTCACAACAGTGACCACTGGAATGGGAGGGAGAGTTGTTGGCCATTTGGCACCAATTGTTTGTTGTTGTCGTGATCATGGGAGTTCCCCTTGTACGCATTCAAAATTCATTGCAACAATGACCATTGGAATTGGAGGGCATGTTGGCAGCCATTTGCATCAATCATTTCTTCCTACTGTGATCACAGGAGATTCCCCTTGTAAGTAGTCAAGAGTTGCCACAATGGTGACCATTGAAATGGAAGGGTGATTTTCTGTAACTAATGCAACTAATTTGGGGTGGCCCTTATTTTCCATCATGATGATTTAAATTTTTCTTGCGTGAAACTTTGGAGGCCCATGGACCATTACACTCACTCCATAAATTATTTCCTTAAAAACTATTGGTTACAGTTTATTAATTATCCTTGAATGCATATAATAATTTTGCAGGATTATCAAGTTAACTTCATTAATTTGCATGTTGTTCATATTATTTTCACTTTTTTGCAGGCTTAGCTATTGTTGTTGTCATGTATGTTAGAACGTGCTTCAATACAATTCACCCGATCTTGTGGCCGAAGATGTTGATAATGGAGAAATTCACAATAATTGAATGATTTGTTTGGTTATTTATACAATTATGTCCCTTAAATGAGGTTGGATCTATGAATTATAAAAATCCAAGATATCATAATTTCATTTTTCATATCACCATGTATAAGGGACAAATTAAATATAAGGATTGATCTATAAGTTATCTTGGTTGGCTTGTAACCAAGAATATCTCACATAATTTGTTATGTTAGTGGCTTCCTTAAGAATTTGAGCTCATTAGACTTGTATTAGAGACTTCTATAAATTTTGCATGTGATACTCATGGATAATGAATGAATGAATGTTGCTAGAATCGTTTTTTCATATTTCATCCTTGAAACTACATGTATTCTTGCCAACTAGGTATAAATTACTAGACTATATGTGAAGCTTCCTATGGTGACAGTGGGACTATATCTTAAGTTGTTGTTGTGCCCTTTAGACTTAGCTTATTCACTAGGCATGCTAGTTTGTGCATCAATAAGTTAAAAATCCCTAGTTTCCAAACCCTAGATGCAAACACCAATGTGCATTATGTAGGACAAAACCCTAACTGCAAAACCCTAGGTGGAAACCCTTACCTTAATGGATGAACAACACATGTGGAGAAACCCTAGCATAAAAGATGACCTAACAAGACAATGTCATGAAGCATATATAAGAAGCACTAACATTCTCCAAGGCATATCAATATGATAGAAAAACCCTATATACAAGCTCAAAACCCTAGATTCAAAAACTTAGATTCAAAACCATAAGAACATTTACTATGACAATCTTAAGTGAAAACCCCTAGGTGCATTATCTAGGAGAAAACCCTTCGTGAAAACCCTTTCATTGTTAAAGATGATAACCTTGGGTAATGAAACCATAGTATTTCTCGTTGAAGATGAAAAGCCTAGGCTCATTGAAAGTTCCTTAGTAGATAAAACCCTAATATGCATTGATGAAACCCTAAAATAACCTAAGATATGAAATCATGAATGAAGCACTAAATGAATATGATAAGTGTGTTAAATACTAAGTATTAAAGATGCCCTTACCAAAATGGATGAAGAACACCTTGTGATAAAGAGAACGTTAATGGATGAAGAACACATAGCATGAAAGTTGCCCTAGCAAGAAAATGTGATAAATCATATATAAGAAGCACTAACATTGTCCAAGTCATGTCAATATGATAGAGAAACCCTACATATAAGTTCAAAACCTTAGAAACAAGTTCAAAAGCCTAGCAACAAGTCCAAAACCCTAAGTGAAAAACCCTAGGTGTAATACCCATGGTGCATTGTCTACAAGAAAACCGTAAGTGAAAACCATGGTGCATTCTCAAGTAGAAAACCCTGAGTGAAAAACCTTAGGTGCAAACTAATGCCTTATTAAAGATGATACCCCTAGTATTCCTCACATCTCGTGAACTAGAAAAGTTTGAGAAACAAAGAGAATAAATGTTCTTAGTGGAATATTACAGTGGCTATACTTCAGTAAGGGATATTTTCTTTTATGCAATATCAGACTTCACATTAAAAAAAGGACATAGGAGAAAGGAGCAGAATTCTTCATAGTTCGTGAAATATAAAACTCTAAGAGAGAAAGAGAGTACCTTTCTCTATAGGAGACATCAACCTGGCTTGAAAATAAGACATCTCTAAAGTGACTGAATTTTGGACTATAGTATTCCTCTACAATTTCGACCCGTGTGTCTGAATTTTCAAACTATAGTATCTCTCTGCAACTTGGGCCATCTCAGTGCACTTCAGACCTATCCAAAAATAAACCCCTCTACCCTCGGATATGTGGAATTATGGGTTTTGGAAACTTTATGATAGATCTAACCCTTGGAGTAGTAAATTGTTGCAAACCTTGATTTGAAATGTGAAGAATTATTGAATGCATTCTAAGGTCTCATTTTGTAACATCTTTTGAAATACTTTTGGAGTCCTCGTTATTTGTTACTAAAAATATTTATTTTTCTATTCATTTTTGGGTTTTGTTTAAATTAATATTAACTAATAAAATAGAATTTGTAAAAGGAAATATTGATATCTCCAATAGATAGACAAAACTAAAGTATAATCAAAATGATACAATTGAATTGGAATGAATTGTTAGACACAAATGAACTATAATAAAAATGACACATCTAAATTTTAATCACAATGTAATTCCATTAATAGGATTCACTGAAAAATGCATTCATTACATACACATTGTGTCGAGATATCAAAGAGGTACCAGAAAATAAAGTGAGCTCGTATATAAAAATTAGAGATTATATAAATACATCAAAAAGTATGGACTTAATGGTTGTTTATGTTGCTACAATAACATCATAATAAATAAGAACACCATAATAACTCTCATAATAATCAAAAGAACAATGAATTTACTAATAGGCCACATATATCGATGTATGTGAATGACAATTGGTGGACACATGTTGACTCCTCCACATATATTGCACATATGCCTCCATAAGATGGTGCTTCACAGAGTATATCATTAGTAACCCTTTGAACATATGATCGGTAAGTTATGTTAAAGCTTTGAAATTGTGAATCAATGTTTTTTGCTTATTTGGGGAGTGATTTCAATTTTTTTTATTTTTTTACTTTATAAATTCTCATCATTTGATTGGTTATTAGTTCTGAATTAGTGTAAGTGAAAATATCACTTGCACCATAATTCCTTGCTTCTCTTAGACCATCAACTAGGGCAACATAATAAGCTTCATTGTTGGTGGTTCTCCCATGAATTTCTCTATTATTTTAATAGACATGACTTAGTGCTTCATTATGAAGCATAAATCTAGTCTAGGCTTGACCTAGGTTTGGATGGCACCAAACACGAATGATCAAGGTCCACTTTTGCACCATCTTCAAAACAAGAAAACTATTAAATGAAAAAAATAATTTAATGAAATTTTGTTAAATTTTGTTCAAAATATGTTGCAACAACTCATTGTTGCAATGGCAGAAACTCATTATTACAGTGGAAAAAACTCATTGTTACAGTGGGAACAACTCCCTGTTACAGTGGTTGTAACTCATTGTTACAATGGTCGCAACTCCCTGTTATAGTGGTGGCAAGTCCCTGTTACAATTGTGGAAACTCCCTGTTACAATGGCGACAACTTAGCAGGGTAATGGACACTTCATTTTGAAAATATAGAAAACATGTTTTCATATTGTCAATCAAAGCATATATCAATGAACAAGAATTTTAAAAGATTGCAAGGCATGTTAACGTCCTATGTTTACTACGTTGACCTAGATTTACTATGTTGACCTAATGTTACTATGTTGACCTACATTTACTAGGTCAACCTATGTTTATTAGGTTGAGCTAGGTTTACTAGGTAGAGCTATGTTTACTACGTTGACCTAGATTTACTATGTTGACATAGTGTTACTAGGTTGACACATGTTTATTAGGTTTACAGGTTTAATAGGTTCCCTTAGGCTTACAAGGTTGACCTCGGTTTATTAGGTTTACTAGTTTTACTTATGTTTAAGGTTGATATAATTTTAATAGGTTGATCTATGTTTACTAGATTTTCTAGGTAACCCATAAACAACCATGGTCTACTATTCAACCATAATAAATGATGGTCAACTATAGTCAACCGTTGTCACCATGGTTGGTTGTTGTAAACCTTGGTTGATCACTTTCAACATGATCAAATATGAACAACCATGATGAACCGTAGTCAATCATAATCTATCATAGATAATTAAACTTTAATGTGGAGAACCATGCTCATTCATAGTCAACTAAATATTTTCCATAATAAACCCTCCTCAACCATATCTTGAACATATTTAGCCATAGTAAGCCACATTTAATTTTGAATAATTTTAATGCTATCCATATTTTAGCCCTTATTTGTGAAAATAATTACCTTATGAAATAAGCATAACTGTAATAGTAACAATTAAATGATAAAAGGTGAACAAATTCAAATTATTTCCATTCTAGACTAAGTTATAACAATACTAATTTTTCTTTTCTAGAGGAATTATAATAATATTAATTATTTTATTTTAGTGGAATTTATAACAATATTTATTTGTGTGCCTTTATGGAAGTTATATTCGAATGTTGAGGTTAAGTTAGACATCAGATTTGTACTAATTATTCACTGCTTAAATTTCAAGTTTATATTCAAAGTAACTATCTTTAACATAAGAATTTTCATAATCATTCTAAGATTTTATTTTATCTCCTTTTCCTTATTATAAATATCTTTATTTTCATTTAGAAAATAAATGCAAAGAACATGTACCAAAACAAGTATTTGTTCATTTGAATTACCCTAATAAGTTCCTTTTTCTATAGCAGTTTTACATTTTTCTTGTCTTATGATGTTATTATGTTTGGAGTACTCCTTTTCAAATATATTAAGTAACATAGTTAATACTTGCTATTTGGGCAAAATTTAATAACAAAAAGTCTAATTTGAACTAGATAAGAGAGGACATTGATGACAATTTTACTAAATATTAACTAGCAAGAAAATATTGTTTTATGAAGGACTTTATTATGAAGATGATTTTCTATTCCCAATATCCCAAAACTTCTAAAATTTTATTTAATTTTCATAGTTTTCGAGTATCAATTAACTTAGACCAATGTTAAGTTTATTGAGTTCTAACAGTTTTCAAGTATTACCCTAACTAAGACAAATGTGAAAAAAATTAGGTTATCACACTTTTGGAGTACCAATTAATTTTAAAAAATCTTGTTTTGGATACTTACTTTCCATCCCACAACTTAATAAAAATGTATATAATCAACCTCTTAAATTTTATTAAGTTATCTAGTATCAAGTAATTTAGATAAATGTTAAATTTTATCCAATTATCATGATTTTACAGCATCAAGTAACTTAGACAAATGTTGTTTTCGGATAACTACTTTCCATCCTACCTCTTAACTATTAGAAGAATTTTTATATAATTGACAAATATTAAAATCCACTCACTTAAAAGGACAAGTGTTAAAAACAAGAAATTTCAGGTTTGTATGTCTTCTTAAACATTTGTAGTACATGTAAATAAACAAGTTCAAACAATGATTAGGACAGTTTTGTTCAACTAATGCTACCAATCCTTTGTAACTTTGTTCATTTTTTTTGCTAAAATCCTTTGTAACTTTGTTCATTTTTTTTGCTAAAAAACATACACATAGAGGGACAATAGGAGAAAATATCACTGAAAATATGTAACAAAGATGACAACCAAGTTGATTAAATGGTGATGACTGATTTTTTGTAACTATGACCCATATAAGTTCCGTTATAGAAATTCACAGGTAATCGTTGTAGCAACTCACTATTTTTTTTTACAAAATAAGTGGCAATAGAAAATGGGACTATAATGAATTTTTTTAGGAAGTTACCTCTTCTCTGAATGCTCTAACTAGCCCAAAGCATTAGAAACCCTAAAACAACATCGGCTAGTTAGAAACGCTAAAACATCCTTCCATTTTTCTAGCAAGATAAAAAATAATGCATAAATTATGTAGAAAATGTAGATAATTTGTAAAAGGAAACCAATAATTTTACCTTTGCAAAAAGGTAACCCTCTGCAAAATGGTAACACTTCACGACTATGGTAACCTTGTCGTCAATTAAGCCTTCTTCACCAAATTCGGAGAGAATTCTTGTCAATTAAGCCTTCTTCACCAAATTCGGAGAGAATTCTATCTATCTCTCTCAGAAATAATTCCACAGGAAATATTTCAGAAGGAGAAATGGACTTAGAATATGAAAAATGGACTCAAGAGAGGAGAAATGGACTGAGAAGGAGAGAAAATAATTTGGGAGAGGAATAAAGGAATCGACAGGATGACGAAGTTTTGAAAACGATCTGTAAAATGAAGACGGAGTCCAATGAAGATTGTTGAAGAAGTAACCGAATTTATGAAAACGGTCTACAAAATGAAATCATTGGGAGCTCCAAATCATTGAGTCGACAAAATGAAATCGGGATTTCACGGAGCCAGATCAACGACAAAAGCGATAAGGGCTCTATGTTGCCATGCGTGATAGATTGAAAAAATACCTCGACTCATATGGGCCCATAAATTTTGAATTCAAATTTCAAAATTCCTTCACCATATGTAAGCATTCTAAATTCATCCATTGATGAGCGCTACGATAGGTAGAGGAATTGTCCTGTCGAGGAGCTGGCATCGAATGGTGGCAAAGAAAACTCTTTGTTACAGTGACAACAACAGTGATGGGGAAAGATATGTCAACGAAGATATGGATACGAAAAAAAATTCTTTTCGAGTAAGAGAAGAGTTGGCTTTGTTCAAGGCACCCATGTCGCAGAGGAGATCGCCGGATGGGCCTCACAGGTGATGAGAAAGTGGTGGTAAACATGAAGGGTGTTTGGTCAACCCATTAGCCTACTCCCACAGGTAAGTGCGTGCCACAAAGGTGATTATACAAATAAGGAATTTGAAGGTAGAAACATGAAGGCCAGCTAGCCAGTAGATAATGGACGCACTAATTGGGAATCTTGATGTGTCAATTTAATGATGTGAGCAACCCCAACACTTTTCATCCCCTGTACGCATCAAAAACCTTCACACTTTTAAGAAGGCATGTTGAACTTTTCTTTCAATAATAAGAAATTTCACCGATTTAAGAAATCATCCATGGCTACTTGTCACAAGGCCTTATCAACCTTATCCTTCATTAGTGTCTTTTAAAAGGTAAGCCTTCTCACCTTAGTAGTTAAACTAAATACTTTTCTGAAGGAGGTTAAACTAAATACTTTTGTGAAAGAGGTTACATGTTTGATAATTTTTTCCAATTTTATTGGACATTCTTATTTTTCAACCTATGAATTTAGACATTTTATTAGTTAATATTAAGAATCTCATAAAATGAACGCTGGAACTTATTAGATTGTGTTGTAAAATTTATCTAGATTTTATTGTGATTATAAATTAGAATGTCTTATAATTTTATTCTCAAGAAATAAAGTAAATGTCTCTTTAGTTTTCAAGTGTGTGTGTTTTGGTTTGTCAATCTGGTCCTTGTGTATAGTTTTACACATTTACAACTAAATTCTATATTGAAAGAGGTTGAAGGTTTCTCTTTTGAAGGAGAAAAAAAGTTTGACAATATTTTTTTATCATCTTGCTCTTCAAAATTCAACATGTGCATGGAAAGAAATATGAAAGGTAATGGTTTATTAAAAGTTATAATTATAATGTAGCATATAAGTATCTATTATAATAGAAAATATGAAAAAAGACATGTATTTTACATTTTTACAAGCTTGACAAATGAATTCCCTAAGAAAGTCGATAATTAAAACATAATTACATTTTGAACTTAGCTCCAGATTAATTTTTGTCAAAGTTTCAAATCCAAACAGGGATCCATCATCATTCAAATTGATTTTGATGATGGATCCCTGTTGGGATTTGAAACTTAACAAAAATATGGTTTCTACTGTGGATAATGTGAGACTAAGTTCAAAAGATGTGGATACTGTGAGACTAAGTTCAAAAGAAATGAACCAAAGATGGCTAGAATCCAGAAACATAATTACAAATAACAATTGCACCGAGTGTTGCAAAGGAAATGTATAAATTCAAGAAAAATCATGACATACAAAAGATCACTAATTATAAAAATTAGTAAATAAAATGGCATTCAAAGCTAGAAGATAAAGAGAAAGCACTTACGTTGTGCACCATTTATAGATTGTATAACCTTTCTAACATAAATTGCCTCTCAATCTTCAAAGATTCTCTTTCAAGTTGCAATAGCAAATATTTGATAAAAAAAATGTTCTTTTTAGATATTGAATTGTCTCACTTGATCAAAAGCTTACAGTCTTTTACCACTTGCTATTAAGTTGATTAGATTAGCCTTTTATTTTGCTTGCTTAACTTCTTTTGGGCATTTGGATTATTTTGCCATAGAGAAGGTGTATATTCAAAGTTTTTTTCCAAAATGATAAATTCAAAATTTACCATTGGATGAAGTAGTTTAAAGAAGATGTAAGAAATATATATATCAGTAAAGCTAGTCCCGAACATAACAGCTTTACATTGTTTGATAGGAGAGAAGTGCATATTTTGTTGAGCATTGATTAAATAATTCTTTTAAATGATATAACAAGTTTAATTCACTATTTAGAGGTATTATGGGGAACTCTTATGGGAGTAGCCGCAAGCTTCCCTTTATTTAGCATGATATTCTATGAGAATTGGTTATGTATTTGACGAGGAAGAGGCCTATAAATAAATGTAAAAGGTTTCTTATGCCTTAAAAAGCAGACTCTATTCCCCAAAAGTAGGAAAGGGCTGCAAAAATGTACATTTGACGCTGATATTATTTCCTTCCACACTGGTTTCGTGCATATTTCATTCTCCTCTCATATTTGTTTGTGACCATTTTTCAAGATTGAACTATATCACTTTATCAAAATCTTGCACTCTTTTGCATTCTATTTACACATAATTTGATTTTGAATGTGTTGATTTCTGCATTATTGTATGTCAAGGTATAATGGAGGAGAAGTATTGGTGTCATATGTAAATTTCATAATTATCATTATGTTACTTGAATAGAATGTCTGATACATGAAAAAAATAAAAATAAAAACATAACTCTACATGTGCATTTTTGTACCTTCTTTGCTTGAAGCAAATAATTTTCAATTTTTGCTTCACATTGTTCAATCCACATTCTTTGGAAAATTTAAGAGCTTTTCACCATGCTACATGGGGATCTATCTTAGCTAAGACAAGGGATTCAACTCCATGAAGTTGCTTTGCAATTTTATTATATGTAGGTTCTAATGGTTGGAAATACCTACACATCCTACCACATGAGTAAAAGACTACCTTAGTTATCTATTCCTCTAGACATTATAAGAAAAAAAACATAAAATGAAATAAATCAATAGCCATTTTGTATTTGATGTTACCAAATTTAGATAGTACAATCCCAAACCAGGTGATGGCAAGAGGTCAGAACTCATATTGAACATGCTTTTTCATGTGGGCTAATCTACCTTCCAAATGGTCCAACTTTTCTTGAAGTCATTTGTCTCCCCATTTGTAGACTTGCTAATATATCCTACATTTGTAATTATACTTGAACTTATGACCTCTTACAAATAAAAACATACTCTTAATTATTAATCCTACTAAAATTTTATATACTCACTATGATGTTGCCACAATTTTTTTTATTGGCCTTTTTAGCCGTGCTCGTTTATGTTTGATGCTCAATTATGGGTTTTTTGTATGGGCTTTTCGAGTGGACTATGATATGTTTTAGTTTTCTCATGATTACACTTAATCCTTTTTGTTTTGCTAAATGTTGTTGGGGTTTTTGGTCTGTTATGTCAATGTTGGCAGCTCCTCTTTTTGTTTTTTTTAGGTTAATGTTTGTAAATGCCACATCTTTTGGTGTGGTAATCTTTCTATGTGCTCATTTTTCCTAAAAATTCCATCAGGTGTTATTGCTCGAATTCTTTCAACATAATTTCAACATATACAAAAGATAATTATATTCTTCTTTTGGACAAATAAAACTAAGAGTGTCTCTTTCTTTAGAAAATAAATAAATAAATAAAATACGATAAAAATAAAAATAAATTGCTATTAAGGATTGCATGATTGCAGTGAAGGTATTTTAGCTATAGCTTCAAATGGAAACCATTTATTGTGAATACTATTTATGTTGAAACCACCATTTATTTTCGATTAAGACCTAAAAGTGCTTGTAATTGACTAAGAGCTTGTTTTTTTTTACCTAAGAAAATAGATAAATGGCCCAAGACCCTCATACATTTAATACAAGTTAGGAGTGAAACTTTTCCCCAATGATATGGTTTTCATTGAATAAATATGATTATTCATCCCACATTTTGATTGTTTTCATTGAATAACTATGATGATTTAGCCCACATTTGTTGAGTACAACCAATAGTGGTAATTCTCATTATTAGTTGATCAATGAAGTATGATAGGTTTTACCACATTCTAAGAAAAAAGGGGTTTGGAATAAGACATAAAAAAAATGATTGGCTAATGAATCAATCTACATTAACCAATAAAAAACAATAATAACTCTTTACTATTAGTTAATAACTAAATTATAATATTACTTGTCTCAAAAAATATTATGAAATAATTTTCCACTTATATAATAAAAAAATATGAAATAAATATTCTAAATACCCATTTTATTCTATTAATGAAAATACACAATTGCTAATTATAAATAATACAAAATATATTATTTTACACACATATGATATGATATTATAGGGAATAAAAGAGATCTTGCAATAATTGTTTTTGTAATATTAAAATACTAAAA
>APFE030497534.1:84303-96585 GCA_000404065.3 Pinus taeda | reverse complement strand
TCATACACGGTCAACTAGAGTCAATATGGACATCATTGTCAAGAATAGGCAAGGTGATTATCATGGTGAACCATACTTACCTCGGGAATTGTGGTTTATCGATAAGTGACCTATAGTGAAACATAGCGAACTATATTGAATGATAGTGGATGCCCACCATTGACCATGGAGGCTTTTACTTGATGGCTAGGATTAACAATAGTCAAACTATGGTCAACTATTTTCAACCATATTTGACTCTATTTAGTGTGGTTACCCTTTGTCAATCTTGGATAGTCATGTTCAGCCACAAGCAATGTAGGCCAAGCATGGTTAAGCATGGTAATATTTGGTCAACCATAATCAACCTTTAAAAACCATGGTGACCCATGCTCATCATTAATAAGGATTTAATTTAATCTTGGGGTTTCTAATATTAATCCTACGGTTTAGAATATTAATCCTAGGGTTTAATACTAATAATAAGGTTTATAATATTAATCTTAGGGTTTCTAATATTAATCTTATGGTTTATAATAATATGTTTTATGATATTAATCTTAGGGTTTATAATTTCAATCTTAAGATTTATAATTTCAATCTTAGGGTTTATAATTATTGAATCTCTCATTTTTCTTAGGCTCATATTGCTTCGATCACCAATTGAGTTGTTGCCTTGGGAATGATGATTTATAATATTAATCCTATGATTTAATATTAATCCTAGGGTATATAATATTAATCCTAAAGTTTAATATATTAATATTAGGGTTTATAATCCTAGGGTTTAATATATTAAATTTAGGATTTAACATACTAATCTTAGGGTTTACAATATTAACCTTACAGTTCATTATAATGGGTTTTATAATGTTAGGGTTTTGCATTAAGGTGTAATATTATGACATTGGAATGGTACAAAAATCTATTTAATGCCGCATTGTGATAATCAATTTGACAATCATTGTTGCAATGTTACATTACATTGCAATTTATTTAATGTCGCATTTTGACATTACAATAATTAATTTATCAATATAATACTACTTAATACCTTAATTAATATATTAATATTTAATATATTATTAATATCTAATTACGACATTAATAACATATTAAGACATACCTATATAACATTATTAACAAATTAATCAATTTAATCAAATTATTTAAATATGTAGATAACATTAATAAGAGTTAAATATAATAATAATGACACATTAATGATATATTAATGTACACATTCATAAATTTTTAACTATAAATTGAGCTATACATTAACACATGTTAACTGTGGCTGACTATTGTTGACATTGTCAACTATAATTAACATGGGCATCATAGATAGCAATATTCAACATGACTATGATGGTGAACCATACATACCTCGAGAATATTGGGTTATGTATAAGTGACCTATAGTAAAACATTGTGGATGGTAATGGTTTACCATGGAGGCTTATAGTTTATTTTTACATTGTGGTTCATGGACATTGGGTGGTTGTTACATCCACAGGCAAATCTGGGCACATCAACCCTAAAGGGTATCGTTGAAAGCCTATCAGTGAGACTAATAAGGCCTAACCCCAAGGGCATCGAGGAGAATTGACCCTTTGACCTCCCAATCGGTGAGTCACTTAACAATGGGGACTCGACAAATTGAGCTAACCCTTGGGGCTTCCATGGAGTCTTATAGTGTATGGCCAGGGTTAGAAATATTAATCCTCAAGTTTATAATATTAATCCTAGGGTTTATAATCTTAAGGTTTAATATATTAAACGTAGGGTTTATAATAATAATTTTAGGATTTATTATATTGGATTTTATAATGATAGGGTTTTGTATTAGGGATTAATATTGTGGCAATGGAATGGTATAAAAGTATATCTAATATCACTTTGCAACAAACATTGTCTCAATGTGGCAATAAAACTCACAATCATTGTTGCAATGTTACATTACATTGCAATTTATTCAATGTTGTGTTGCGACATTAACGAATTAGGGTTTAATATTAAGGCTCATAATATTAGATTTTAATATTGGGTTTATAATTTATAACAATGGTGTTTAGTATTAGGGTTTATAATATCAATATTAGGGTTTATTGTATTGGGTTTTACAATGTTATGTTTTATATTATGGTTTAATACTGTGATGTTGGAATGGTACAAAAATATATCCAACATCGCATTGTGAAAATCATTGTCTCAATGCGACAATAAAGCTCAATTCATTGTCACAACATTACATTACATTGCAATTTATTCAATGTCACATTATCACATTACAAAATTGGGATTTACTATGAGGGTTATAATATTAGGGTTTTTTAATATTTGGTTAATATTTTACAATATTAGGGTTTATAATATTAATGTGAGGATTTATAATATTAACAAATATGACAATCATTGTCATAATGTTTTTAATCCTTTGAGTTTATTAACCTCTTGGGTTTATAATATTTATAATCCATTGGGTTTATTATCCCTTAGGTTAATAATATTACTATTAGGGTTTATAATATTAAGGTTTATAATATATATTAGGATTATTAGTATTTTTAGGGTTTTATTTATTCCCTGGGTTTATATTTATCCCTTGGTTTTACCAGATCGGGTGCGGCCTGCAGGGACAACCTGGATATAGTAATGTTACATACCTCTGAGTCATGAATTTAGACATTTTATTAGTTAATATTAAGAATCTCATAAAATGAACGCTGGAACTTATTAGATTGTGTTGTAAAATTTATCTAGATTTTATTGTGATTATAAATTAGAATGTCTTATAATTTTATTCTCAAGAAATAAAGTAAATGTCTCTTTAGTTTTCAAGTGTGTGTGTTTTGGTTTGTCAATCTGGTCCTTGTGTATAGTTTTACACATTTACAACTAAATTCTATATTGAAAGAGGTTGAAGGTTTCTCTTTTGAAGGAGAAAAAAAGTTTGACAATATTTTTTTATCATCTTGCTCTTCAAAATTCAACATGTGCATGGAAAGAAATATGAAAGGTAATGGTTTATTAAAAGTTATAATTATAATGTAGCATATAAGTATCTATTATAATAGAAAATATGAAAAAAGACATGTATTTTACATTTTTACAAGCTTGACAAATGAATTCCCTAAGAAAGTCGATAATTAAAACATAATTACATTTTGAACTTAGCTCCAGATTAATTTTTGTCAAAGTTTCAAATCCAAACAGGGATCCATCATCATTCAAATTGATTTTGATGATGGATCCCTGTTGGGATTTGAAACTTAACAAAAATATGGTTTCTACTGTGGATAATGTGAGACTAAGTTCAAAAGATGTGGATACTGTGAGACTAAGTTCAAAAGAAATGAACCAAAGATGGCTAGAATCCAGAAACATAATTACAAATAACAATTGCACCGAGTGTTGCAAAGGAAATGTATAAATTCAAGAAAAATCATGACATACAAAAGATCACTAATTATAAAAATTAGTAAATAAAATGGCATTCAAAGCTAGAAGATAAAGAGAAAGCACTTACGTTGTGCACCATTTATAGATTGTATAACCTTTCTAACATAAATTGCCTCTCAATCTTCAAAGATTCTCTTTCAAGTTGCAATAGCAAATATTTGATAAAAAAAATGTTCTTTTTAGATATTGAATTGTCTCACTTGATCAAAAGCTTACAGTCTTTTACCACTTGCTATTAAGTTGATTAGATTAGCCTTTTATTTTGCTTGCTTAACTTCTTTTGGGCATTTGGATTATTTTGCCATAGAGAAGGTGTATATTCAAAGTTTTTTTCCAAAATGATAAATTCAAAATTTACCATTGGATGAAGTAGTTTAAAGAAGATGTAAGAAATATATATATCAGTAAAGCTAGTCCCGAACATAACAGCTTTACATTGTTTGATAGGAGAGAAGTGCATATTTTGTTGAGCATTGATTAAATAATTCTTTTAAATGATATAACAAGTTTAATTCACTATTTAGAGGTATTATGGGGAACTCTTATGGGAGTAGCCGCAAGCTTCCCTTTATTTAGCATGATATTCTATGAGAATTGGTTATGTATTTGACGAGGAAGAGGCCTATAAATAAATGTAAAAGGTTTCTTATGCCTTAAAAAGCAGACTCTATTCCCCAAAAGTAGGAAAGGGCTGCAAAAATGTACATTTGACGCTGATATTATTTCCTTCCACACTGGTTTCGTGCATATTTCATTCTCCTCTCATATTTGTTTGTGACCATTTTTCAAGATTGAACTATATCACTTTATCAAAATCTTGCACTCTTTTGCATTCTATTTACACATAATTTGATTTTGAATGTGTTGATTTCTGCATTATTGTATGTCAAGGTATAATGGAGGAGAAGTATTGGTGTCATATGTAAATTTCATAATTATCATTATGTTACTTGAATAGAATGTCTGATACATGAAAAAAATAAAAATAAAAACATAACTCTACATGTGCATTTTTGTACCTTCTTTGCTTGAAGCAAATAATTTTCAATTTTTGCTTCACATTGTTCAATCCACATTCTTTGGAAAATTTAAGAGCTTTTCACCATGCTACATGGGGATCTATCTTAGCTAAGACAAGGGATTCAACTCCATGAAGTTGCTTTGCAATTTTATTATATGTAGGTTCTAATGGTTGGAAATACCTACACATCCTACCACATGAGTAAAAGACTACCTTAGTTATCTATTCCTCTAGACATTATAAGAAAAAAAACATAAAATGAAATAAATCAATAGCCATTTTGTATTTGATGTTACCAAATTTAGATAGTACAATCCCAAACCAGGTGATGGCAAGAGGTCAGAACTCATATTGAACATGCTTTTTCATGTGGGCTAATCTACCTTCCAAATGGTCCAACTTTTCTTGAAGTCATTTGTCTCCCCATTTGTAGACTTGCTAATATATCCTACATTTGTAATTATACTTGAACTTATGACCTCTTACAAATAAAAACATACTCTTAATTATTAATCCTACTAAAATTTTATATACTCACTATGATGTTGCCACAATTTTTTTTATTGGCCTTTTTAGCCGTGCTCGTTTATGTTTGATGCTCAATTATGGGTTTTTTGTATGGGCTTTTCGAGTGGACTATGATATGTTTTAGTTTTCTCATGATTACACTTAATCCTTTTTGTTTTGCTAAATGTTGTTGGGGTTTTTGGTCTGTTATGTCAATGTTGGCAGCTCCTCTTTTTGTTTTTTTTAGGTTAATGTTTGTAAATGCCACATCTTTTGGTGTGGTAATCTTTCTATGTGCTCATTTTTCCTAAAAATTCCATCAGGTGTTATTGCTCGAATTCTTTCAACATAATTTCAACATATACAAAAGATAATTATATTCTTCTTTTGGACAAATAAAAGAGATATATTATATGGACATATGATATTATAGGAATTAAAAGATATTGCAATAATTGTTTTTGTAAATATTTAAAATACTAAAAAATAATGACTAAAAATTGGTTTATAAAATCTTTAAAAATAAAAAAGTTATTAATTTATTTGAAATATAAATTATGCATATGACATAAAATAATATCATTATCTCATACATCCTTTTAATATAAATACAAAAACATACATGTTTTAAAATTATTTGTGCTTTTCCTTTTTTATATATATCATATATAAACTATATTATCAATAGTTGGTGATTTGGGTTTCCATACAATTTAAGAATAAGAATACAATTTGAAGGAGAACATATAATTTGAATAGGTGGTGATTTTTGGTGCAGAAACAAAGAAGAAACAACGATGAACCCATTCGTTGCATTAACGAGATTGGTGTTTGAGAAGCATCTGTCTTTCAGCCACAATATTCATGAAATTGCTGAAACAAGCAAATGTGTAAGAAGAGCCCCATATTAATGCATACGAATACGAAAGTAAACACATCCTCAACGAAGGCCAATGTGGATTTGATTATGCCAAAGAGTGTTTTGATTATGCAAATATTTTTCTACAACTTTACCACTGAGGAGGTGAGTAGTATTAGTGGTAATAAAAGGTGGGGACAATTATCACTTGCAAATCGCTGCATGATGACTTTGTATGTGTTCATCATCATGGGAACCTGTCTTAGTTCTGAGAGCAGAGTTGGAAAGGCAACACAAATATATTGCCTTCCCTCTCCTTGACCTCCGACTGAGTCTGACAATGAAGAAGATATAATCTCGAAATGGTGTCTCTCTCTACTTGTGCAAAAAGTGTAGTTTTCTTCCATGCTTTATGGAGATGCTTTCACAGTTATCAAAGAAAACTAGAACCAAATTAAATGAAAAAAGTGTACACTCAAATAATTATTTTATTGCAAATTCTATATTCATTATAAAGAAATATTAATTAATTTATTATTATTATTTTAAAAAATTCATAACATCTGAAAACATATAGGTGGAAATGTTAGGTAAATGTCATTTTATTACATATAATACATATGGTCATTTATCACTTAGTTGTTCTTAACCATAAATTCTATTGTGAGGTAATCACAAATCATAAAATATTAAGTAAAGATAACCAAAAACGATTTGGAAAGGAGAAGCACTATTATAATTATATGGAATACAAATAGTAGTGGTGTTTATTATGGGATAACAAATATGTGTGGTATTTGTCTCATGAAAAAATAAAATATTAATTTTGTATTTTTTTAAATAAATATTCATTGTTTTTTATTGTAAAGTTATGATTCATTGTAAATTAAAATTATTATATATAGTTTAAAATTAATTTGAATTGTTGAATTGATACTTTGTGATCTATATCAGTTTATGAAGAAATTTTGTCAACACTAAATCATATTGATTATTTCATTTGTCCACCCTTAGACAACCAATATGTGTGCATGTTCAGAACAAATGGAATATCATGTGATTTACTCTAAAAAAAATTTATAACTTAATTTGAATTATTATTTAAAATATTTTATTTTACTTTAAATTAAAATATAAATAATTTATATATTTTATTAATGAAATAAGTTATTATTTTCTTTGTTAATTAAATAGATGCTTTTTATTTTTTTTTTTTTTTTACCTTTATTTTTACCGCTAAATTAAGTGTTTGAAATCAATTGCAAAACAGATTCGTTACCGTTACAAAACTACCTTTTTGATAATATTACAAATTTTTATATATAATATATATATATATATATACCCTTTTACAAAGTGAACACTTGCCCCTCTTATCAAATATTTACAATGCATCGATATTTTTTCCATGGCAATGAGGTAAATATAAACCAATGTTTAAAGGTGAAGTGAAGAGTCGTGCGAGCCTCAGCCTTAAATCCTTGAATGGTTTTCTGGAAACCAAAACCAACTAACAGGGACTCCCCACTTGTAGTGGTTTTGAAAATGACGGGGTACCCCTGCATTTGTTCTAGATCGTTAATCTTTTCTTTTGTGTTAGATGTTTTGATACACAAATCAGCGGGGTGTTCCCCTCCTTTTAAAACTCTCACACGGTGAGAAATCCCTCATGTCATCTGATGGTCGTTCTTGTATACGTGTCGCCAAATCTGAGATCTGGCTCTAAATTTGTGCACTTTTTTGGCACAATGTGCAAATCGTATATGATGTCAAACCTCCATTGGGATTTCTTTCAGCAGCTAAGGTATTTCGTTTTGTACTCTTCAGTATTGGTTCATCACACAATTTCATAAAACAACTTTAGTTGATCCTTAATGGTTTAAAATTGATCATGAGAAAATAAATCGAACCAATTTTGTGTTTTTATCAGATCCAAGATAAATTCCAAATTAGAACAAGCGAGGTTATTTTTTATACGGAGAGACAACAAGAATGGTTTTATTTCAACATAACTCTGATGAATAAATTCCGTTCTATGCAGATCTTAGTGCACAGTTCCGGCTATTAAAGGGTTCACATATATAATTGTAGAAGTGTCACGAAAATTATTTCCATGATGGCAGTTGTGGATTGCAGATTCCCATAAAATTTTAACTAAATGTGTCCATGAAATATGATAGGAAAACATTCAAAATATAAAACAATTAATTATTGCAATCTTATATTTTTATCTCAGCTTTACTAGACAACTTCCCAACATACCAAAACATATGATGTATGTGTTTTTTATTTCTGCTAACATTGAATGTGATGTAAGCTTCAAAACTTGCCGGAGGCTTGGACACATGTATTCCAGAATATTCAGAAATTGTTTTGAAAAATTCCACTAGAAGGCATTTTTATTAAAATAATTAATTATTTTTAATGTATGCTTAAGTGTAAACTTAAGAAATTAAAATAATTAAAGGCTATTAATTAAGCTAAGTGTGAAACTTCTAGAAGAAGACTAAGATCAAGTCAAAATGATTTGTGTCATGTATTAGAATCTAATGTGGAACTAGAGGATTATGAAAAGGACTTTGATAGGCATTTGGAAATTGAACCAAGAAAATACTTAGTTGCCCAAGTATATCGATTTTCTCACTCGGTGAAGTTCTACAAGAGAAAATAGAATTAGAGGGAGGGTTGTAAGTTGGAGAGGGAGGGTATCAACAATAGTTAGGAGTGCATGAAAAAGAGAGAAGATGCAGAGAAGAGGAGGGGTAGGGAGATGTAGTGACACAACAGAGAGGCATTGATTAGTTACATATCAGTTTTCCTTCTCTTGCACCCATCTAGTCTTGTTCTCCTTAGTCTCGCTTTCCTTTTCTTAATTTTATCTTGCATTATGCTTTGGTTTCATTTTTTTATTATTAGATTTTGGTTTTGTTTCAATGTTGTGTTTTGTCTTTCCTTTAGTTTTCTTTCTTTTATTTTTCTTTCTTATTGATTGTGTCCTTTTTCTTATCATCATGTGAATAAGTGTTGTGCTTGAACCTATTTTGGCTTCTTAGTATGTGTGTGGTTGAAGTCTAAAGAGTATTGTGACACTTAAACTTTTGGCTAATCTCCATTCCACATTCCTTTATATCTTTTGGTGGATGAAGTTCAGACGGAAAATATGATCCATTAGTAAGGAGAGTTTTCGTCCAACCATGAAGGTGTGTCTATTTAGAAAACATTATGCCTATAATCATTTTTGTGTTTCAATGTTATCATGCTTATCCAATTAGTAAAATAGAAGAAGGGGAAAGATCTAAATGAGCAAACCTAAATGAGGGCTCTCTATATGCTTCTCTGAAGGAACAACCTCTTCTACTTTCAATAAGTAGAGATCTCTTTTTTCCCAAAAATGAATAAGTGTGGATGCACAGTCCTCTTTAAAGTAAATAAATAAAGGCTAAAGAAGAGAAAGGCTTCCTCCAGAGAGAGGTGAATAAAGAAACTCATTCACGGTATTATTTATGCTTTGTTCATGAGGAGCAATGTTTGTGTCACTGTGTGACTCCATCGGCGTAGTGTCTAGGCCTCCTAGCAGCAAAGCAAGACGAAAGATGAAAAATTATACTTTGAAAATCTTAAGCTCACGAGCTACACTACCTTTCCCAACTTGAAACATTGTGATATTGTCGAATCTTATGTTGTGTTCAATAGAGAAAGCATAAAGGGGACCATGTCTATTCATGGGGTAAGTGGGGAGGCCAAATTAATTTTCACAATGAATCAATACTCCCTGAAGAACCAAGGTCGTGCACAGAAGAATGTAATCGATGTAGAGAAGCTTGAATTCTGCCACTGTGTCGCCAAGTGTTTTGGCTGATACAACACCCTAAAAAATTTCAACTTACACTAAATTTCATAGCCTTCCTTGGACTTGCACATTTTTGTCTTAAACACCAAAACTCATTTCATGTACTTTCTCGAAGTATTTTTCTCCCCTTTGCAAGTTGGGTAAAGTGTCATCATTTCACATGATTGGTTATAGCACAATCTGTAGAAGCAGGTTCTAGTGGTTTCAAGAGTCTATCTTTGTGAATATGATTTGTTCTAACCATGTAAAAAAAATTCGCACTCACTCCCAAATTTTTAGGGACTATCGCACAAGTTTCATCATGGACATCGCAAAGTGTACTTTTATTGTCGCACTTGTCGTAAAGTTATTGCAAAGTTGTCACATTGAGGGAAATATGTTTTTAACATGGTCCAGATTATCTATGGTGTTGTGTCATCAATGTGATTCAAATGTGTGATCACAGTCAAGTGATATCACTATTCAGAACAGTCTCTTTGGTCCAAAACTTAGCCAAATTTGGAAAAATTTCCAGCAACTTAGCCTCATCAAGTCCTACAGAAATGCGCATTTCATAACCTCAGTGCTCAAACCCTAAAATCCGCATTTCGCAACCTCACTTATCAAGCCCTAAACTATGCATTTCGTAAACTCAGTGCTCAAGCCTAGAACTGCACATTTTTCACTAATACTAAAGCCTAGAACTATACATTTCACAGCTTCAGTGCTCAAGGCCGGACCTTGCCTCCCATAATTGCACAATTCCTTCTCCCATTGTGACCTCAACAATGCACTCCACAATCACAAGCCTCAAGCTCATTCCCTATGCCTCTTAACTATGTAGTTGCATAATTCCTCGCCTCCCTTGTCTCCCGAAACTGTGCAATGTTTTCACTCAGTTTCCATCGCCTCAATCTACCTCACTAGATCTGAGAACTACCTGGTTTTCTCCCTCATTCCAACCTGAGCTACACAACGTGTAGTCTCAAGGCTCAGTCCTCAACCCTAAGCTCTTGAACTGCATAATTGCGGAGTCACGTGGGCTCATCTGTCCTCTAGAACTGCACAATAGGTTGATCAAGTGCCTATCCCCTCAGCTTGTCATCCTAAGCTCCCAAATTGCATAATTTTCTTCCTCAGCCCGACCTAAACTACACATTGCATAGTCTTAATGCTCAAGATTTACCCCTGACTACCTGAGTTGAGAAATTACACAGTTACTGAACCTCTTTGTTAGCCTGTCACCTTGTTCCAACTCACCGTGTGGTTCAATGTGCACCATCTTAGACTAGGGACTTATCATACTCATGTCATCTTGTCATGGGTGATTTACAGATACAGGTACCTTACCATTCTATGGAAAGATGATAAAGAAAGAGATGAAGGAGGGAAACATGCTGAAAGACACTCTTGTAGCTGAACATGCAAATTGATCAATGACAAGAAAGAAAAGGTACATCAGTTTGTGCTCACAACTCAAGATTTAAGATCATTTAATACTCCTTATCACCAAGTCAGATGGAGGTGAAAAAATGAGCATTCTGAAGCAGACACTCAACACACAGTAGCAGCAGTGGCTTAACACTACCACATCATCAAGGAGTCCATGTCATTAGTGTCATGTCATGTCATGAGTTGTCATATGCCACATCATTGTTGTGAATCATGTAAATGGTATTCAAAAAGTATTGTAAAGTGGATGTCCAAAGAACACACATGGAATATAAAGAGTCATGTAAGTTAAAAATTCATAGGAAGTCAAACAATCATGAGTGTAGTCAAAGAGTCACAAGGAAGGGGAAGCATCACCCCTTGGTTATATATACTCCCTCATTGTATGAGCAAATGACTATTCACCTTGGCTCCTCCAGTAAGGCATTAGAGAGACAAATGAGTTCTTTTGAGGAGCAATTAGTGGCTCCAACACTCCACTATTAGAGCTAGTGATGTTCATTGTATACATGTGTCTTTGAACTTTTCCTTAATAACAGAATCCTTCAAGGCCAACACATTCTTCATGCATGGATTATGAATATTTGCAAGGCTATTATGTGAATATTTTTAATTCATGTTTGCTTTCATCTATGCTAAACTAGTTGAACTATTTCGGTTATTTTGGTACTTATCATATTGATAATGTGTTGTAATTCTTATTATCGATGTCGCATCCTCATGGACTATTACACTAGATATTAAACAAATATTCCTTATCATATTGGTTTCAATGATCATTGTATCTTTGTGGACTATTCCACTTGATGTTGCACATGCCCTTCTTGTTCATGAGTGTCTCTACTAGGGTTTTACTACTACCTCTCTCTTAGAAGCTCACTTTTCCTCCACTCAAAAGTGAAATAACTTTGACACACATATGATCGAACACTCATGAGGCACACCGCTTGCTTTTCAAAGGCACATGTGCACTCCTCTCTCTTGCTAATAGCTAGAGCTAAGACATATCTATAACAATACACGACAACATGTTGATATTCCAAATGGGGTTCCTACTCCAAATGGTGAGGTTTAATTGGGACTTCATGTGGGAGAAACCTCTTGGTTAGCAGATTTCAAGCACCATCAACAAAACATTAATGATGGTACATTGATAAAATGGATACACTATTA
>APFE030497534.1:62925-83163 GCA_000404065.3 Pinus taeda | reverse complement strand
TAATAAAATAAAATTAAGCTTAATAATTTTAAAATGATTCACGCATTAATATAATATTAATAAACTTACTAAAACATTTAATAATCTTAATAAGAGTTTAATATAATATTAATGATACATTAATAATATTTAGCATGGATATTTCCACAGTCAATAAATTGTTGTTAGTGAAGAATTATGGAAAATTGGGTGTTGTTTTAACGGTTTTTTTCAACTTTTCACATGAACCCTTCACCCATCTTCATGGGCTTGAAGCTTCATCGAATTCATCATTCTTAAGAGTTATATTTTTATGTCCTATATAAACAGTTATATTTTAACATCGTCCTTTTCACATCATGAGTTAAGCTTCAAGCCCTTAAAAATGGCTCAAGGGTTCACCCGAAATGATGGGAAAATCCATGAAAAGAACACACAGTTCTCTGGAAATCTTCACCATCAACATTAATAATATATTAATGTACACATTTATAAAGTTTTAACTATAAATTAATATATACATTAACACTTTTTAACTATGGTGACTATTTTTGGCACATGATCAGCAATAGTTAACATGTGCATCATAGTCAAGAATAGTCAACATGATTATCATGGTGAGCCATACATACCTCACGAATTGTAGTTTATCGATAAGTGACCTATAGTAAACCATAGTGAACTATATTGAATGATAGTGGATCGTCACCATTGATCATGGAGGATTTGAATTGATGACTAGTGTTAACAATAGTCAAACTATGTAAAATATTGTCAACTATATTTGACTCTATTTAGCATGGTTAGCCTTTGTCAACCTTTGATAGCCATGCTCAACCACAAGCAATCTAGGTCAACCATGGTCAAGCATGGTAATATTTGGTCAACCATAAACAACTATTACAAACCAAGGTGAGCCATGCTCAACATTAATAAGGATTTCATTTAATCATGGGTTTATAATATTAATCCTAGGGTTTATAATCTTATGGTTTAGAATATTAATCCTAGGGTTTAATATTAATCATGGGGTTTATAGTATTAATCTTATGGTTTATAATATTAATCCCATGGTTTATAACCATATGATTTATGATATTAATCTTAGGGTTTATAATATTAATATTAACCTTAGGGTTTATAATCTTATGATTTAATATATTAAACTTAAGGTTTAATATATTAAATGTTAAGATTTATAATTTCAATCTTAAGATTTATAATTTCTTAGGGTTTTATAATTATTGGATCTCTCATTTTTCTGAGGACTCATATTACTTTGATCACCAATTGAGTTGTCGCCTTGGGAACAAGGTTTATAGTATTAATCCTTACAATTTAATATTAATCCTAAGGTTATATAATATTAATCTTAAGTTTAATATATTAATATTAGGGTTTATAATCCTAGGGTTTAATATATTAAATTTAGGATTTAATATACTAATCTTAGGGTTTACAATATTAATCTTATGGTTCATTATATTGGGTTTTATAATGTTAGGGTTTTGAATTATGTTTTAATATTATGACATTGGAATGGTACAAAAAATTATTCAATGTCGCCTTGTGATAACCAATCTCACAATCATTGTTGCAATGTTACATTACATTGCACTTTATTCAATATCACATTATGACATTACAATAATTAATTTATCAATATAATACTACTTAATACATAATTAATATATTAGTATTTATATATTATTAATATATAATTATGACATTAATATCATATTAAGACATACATATATAGCCATTATTAATAGATTAATCGAACTAATTCAAATTATTTAATATCTAAATAAATTAATAAGACTTTAATATTATAATAATGACACATTAATAACATATTAATCTACACATTCATAAAGTTTTAACTACAAATTAAGCTATACATTAATGCATGTTAATTGTGGTTGACTATTGTTGACATGGTCAACTATAGTGAATATGGGCATCATAGTCAACAATATTCAACTTGACTATCATGGTGAACCATACATATCTCAAGAATCTTGGACTATGTATAAGTGACCTATAGTGAAACATAATGGATGGTCATGGTTGACCATGGAGGCTTATAGCGTATGACTAGTGTTAGAAATATTAATCCTTGGGTTTATAATATTAATCCTAAGGTTTATAATCTTAAGGTTTAGTATATTAAACTTAGGGCTTATAATAATAATGTTAGGGTTATTATATTAGATTTTATAATGATAGGGTTTTATATTAGTGCTTAATATTGTGATGCTTGAATAGCATAAAAATATATCCAACATCTCATTGCAACAAACATTGTCTCAATGTGACAATCAATTTGGCAATCATTGTCGCAAAGTTACATTACATTGCAATGTATTCGAGGTTGTGTCACAACATTACAGAATTAGGGCTTAATATTAAGGTTCATGATATTAGGGTTTTTAATATTAGATTACTAATATTAGAGTTTAATAGCGGGTTTATAATTTATAACAATGGGGTTTAATATTAGGGTTTATAATATTAATCTTAGGGTTTATTGTATTGGGTTTTACAATGTTATGGTTTGTATTATGGTTTAATAATTTGATGTTGGAAAGGTACCAAAATCTATGCAACATCACATTATGACAATCATTGTCTCAATGCGACAATGAATCTCAAATCATTGTCACAACATTACATTACATTGCAATTTATTCAACATCATATTGTTACAGTACATTGCAATTTATTCAATGTCGCATTCTTACATTACAAAATTGGGGTCTAATATGAGATTTATAATATTAAGGTTTTTTAATATTGGGTTTATAATTTACAATATAAGGGTTTATAATATTTATCTTTTGGGTTTATTAATATCTTGGGTTTATAATATTTGTAATCCATTGGGTTTATTTTCCCTTAAGTTAATAATATTACTATTAGGTCTTATAATCTTAAGGTTTATAATATTAATCTTAGGGTTTACAATATTAATTCCTAGTGTTTAATATTATTCCCTTGGGTTTCTAATGTTTATCCATTGGGTTTATAATTATCTAATAATTCCTTAGGTTTATTAATCCCTTTTTATAACAACTTAGGCTTATCATAATAATCCTAGGGTTTAATACTAGTCCCTTAAGTTTATAATCCCTTAGGTTTATAATATTGATAATCTCTTAGGTTAATTAATCTCTTGGGTTGATAATAATAATCCATTGGGTTATAATATTAATAATCACTTGGGTTTATAATACTAATCCATGGGGTTTATAATATTAATTCATTGGGTTTATTAATCTCTTTGGTTGATAATATTAATCTCTAATATGCTTAATAATATATTAGGGTTTCTAATATTTATCTTAGGTTTGATATATTAATCTTATGGTTTAATATTAATCCTAGCGTTTAATATTAATCCCTTGGGTTTATAGATCCCTTGGCTTTATAATATAATAATATCTTTGCTTTAATAATACATTCAATTATTAATATTAATATTTCGTGTTTATTATTCTTTTGGGTTCATAATATTAATCCCAAGGGTTTATAAGAGTAATCCTCTCATTTTTAATATTAATTCCTTGGGTTTAATAATTTCTTAGGCTTATTAATAATCATAATGTTACAATATATTGCAATTTGTTCAATGTCACATTGTTTTTACATTACAAAATTATGGTTTAATATTAGGTTTATAATATCAGGGCTTTTTAATATTAAGTTTATAATTTATAATATTAGGGTTTTATAATATTATTTTAGAGTTAATATTAATCCTAGGGTTTAATATTAATCTCTCGATTTATTAATCCCATGGATTTATTAATCACTTGGCTTTATAATATTAATAATTTCTTAAGTTCGTTAAACCTTTGGGGTTCTAAAATTAATAGTAGGGTTTATAACCATAAGGTTTGTAAAATTAATCATAGGATTTATAATACCTTTAGATTATAATATTAATCCTACGGTTTAATATTATTCCATTGGGTTTATAATATGTATCCCTTGGGTTTATAATTTAATAATTCATTAGGTTTATTAACACTTTTGGTTTATAATATTAATCCTAGGTTTTAATATTGATCCTTGGGTTTAATATTAATCCCTTGGATTGCTTATTTTCCTCTTCTTTGATCACAGAAACAAGATTTTGAAGAATGACAATTAGACACTTTTTTCTTGAGGTCTCATAAACCACATTGGTCTTAGTGGACACTAATCATCATCATCATCATTAATCCATAATACATATAATATTATATTAGGGTTTATAATATTGATCTTTCTGTTTGATATATTAATCTTAGGGCTTATGATATTAATCCTAGGGTTGAAAATTAATCCTTTGGATTTATACTCCCCTTGGTTTATTAATCCCTTGTGTTTATAATATTAATAAGCTCTTTCATTTATTAATCTCTTGGATTTTTAATATTAATCTTGTGCTTTTATAATATTAATAATCCATTGGGTTTAATATTAATCTTTTGGGCTTATAGTATTAATGGTTTGGGTTTATTAATCCCTTTGGGTTATAATAAAAATCAAAAGGGTTTATAATATTAATCCCTTGAGTTTTAATGTTAATCCCTTGGGTTTATAATATCAATAATCTCTAAGGTTTATTAATAATTGCAATGTTACATTGCAATGCAATTATTTAACATTTCATTGTTACATTACAATATTGGGGTTTAGTATTAGGGATTTTTATTTTTGGGTTTATAATATTGAGGTTTATATATATATCATATTTAGATTTATAATATTGGGTTTAATATTAGGGTTACAATAATAATTAAGTCTTAATACCATCCCTTTGGGTATAATTTTAATATACAATATATATTTTAATATATATTTATTAATATTTATATTTAATTCATATTAGATGCTTGATTTACACTTATAGCTTATATAAACGATATTTTACTAATGTGGTTTTCATGTGATTGATATAGTTGATAGGCCTATTCAACAATTTATTAATGTGGTCATTATTTTAATATAATGTTTAATATTAATAATATTTAAATATAACATTAGTATTAATATAAATGCCATATATTAATAATATTAATATTCTCAGAGCAAGGCGCGGGGCAAGGAGCCTGATGACTCTTTCGCCAACATCCTGTACCTAAAGCTGCCACCTGGTATCGAAAGAATTGAAGACATCCCGGACGGGATGGAGGTCACATGGGAACGCGACCCAAAAAGAGAAGCAGAGGAGCGCAAGAAGTAGCTCAAGTAACGGACGTGGTTCTGGGGGTAAGCCTTAGGTTCCAGGCGCAAGGAGTCTTTTTTTTTTGCTATGTCTCTGTGTAGCTTAGACTTTGTGCTGCAAGGGCACCATATTTCGAGGAAGGCAGCATTCTACGACATGCTGCATACAGTCAATGTTTTTTGTGACTTGTTTTATATTCCTGAAGAATTTTGGGTTTATTATGCTTGCTCGTTTTGCTGTAAAAACTCTTCCTGTTGATGTATTTTTGTCCTCTGGCATGTATAAGCAGAGGAACAAGGTTGACATGAAAAGCTTTGACAGAGAGTTGCCCATACACTCTCAGAGGTTAAAACTCTTGTAATACTTTTCAGTTTCTTTAATATAATAGTTTAGTCATTGCCAGAAAAAAAAAAAAAAAAAAAAAAAAAAAAAAAAAAAAAAAAAAAAAAAAATAATATAATAATAATATATAATAATAATAATAAATAATAATAATTAATAAATATTAATACTATTAACGTTTTTAATATATATGATTCTTTCATCAAGTCTTACTAGCACAACGAGTTGAGGATGGGTCTTATCAGCGAGGCGACCCAAAATCAAACCTCACTTGATTGATTGTGGTGTGTGATAGAGGGAAGAGACATACTAATAAATCGTAAACAACTTGACAAACAAATAAAAAATATAAATAACACGCTTCAACATATATCAAATACATTTATTAATGTGATTGTGATAGTAAATATATAACTATAATAAATTATGAATTATATATATAACCTTTGTCGTAAAATAACCAATTAAAAAAATGACACGTATTGTCAAGTTTGATTATCATTATCCAAACATGGCATGTAATTGGCTTATGCTTGCTTTAAGTAAGGTGTTTTCCGCTATAAGATGAAGTAAGGTGTTTTATATATATTATTAAGTAGGATTCAACATCGACATGAATGGCTATGATTGGACGTGGACGGTGCACAATCCATCGAGCTACTAAACTTATAATGCAAACTCTCACTTGCTAGTGTGGCTAATGAGATCAACATTGAATTTGTTATGATAGATTCAAGAGAACATATACGCGCCACAATCCATGACTTCAGTACTTAGTTTTTCTCATTTCAAGTGATTTGCAAGAATAAAGGGAATACTTAGAGTGTTAATACTCATACTGGCCCATGGGGAGGAGAAAAATCCATAAGAGCGATATCGATATTAACCCACCCAAACCAAAATCAAATTCCACAAAATATGAAAGAAGAAAATCTGTGATATATGGTTAACAAGTTAGAGAAAATGTAGAGGATGAAACTTAATCCAAGTGCTAATATTTTGGTCCATTTCTCTTCATGGGGGGCGAGCTATTGCTGGAAGGAAAAAGGATACCACGATAGATAACCCTACTGTACTACTATTTATCATAACAAAGGGATTCTTAGCAATCTCATATTTTAAAGCTTTGGAGAGCTTGTCCCACTAAGCTCCCTTCTTGAATGCTTTGGCAATATCCACTACCAGAAAGATAATGAATACCAACATTAATAATACAAAGCACCCTAACCATACAAATGCATTCGCTGCCTTGATTGAGAATAACAAAATATGGAAGATCAAATGATCACCAAGATAGATGAAGACTTCACCACATGAACATGTTGAGAGATTTGGGTCGCTGGTGAAACACATTTAAATGCACAAAGTGGAGAACCGATGACTCAAGGTCTTCTTGATTCATTGGAGGTAGAACAATGCATTTTTTCCTAGGAATCTTGAAATCAAAAAGAATTTTTTGTTAATCTATAAATATTATACAGTGAGTTCCAGGGAATCCCCATATTTCTGCTCCTCTTTAAATGAAATTTCGGGGGCGAAAGAAATTCACTTTTGTAGCAATGAAATTTTGTTAAACTCAAGTCATATTCATGTCATTTTACATTAAAACTAAAGAAATTCTATGAAATGATGTCAATTTTAAACCAGAAGTTGTTTACGGAGGGGGAGGAATTGCACAGACGATCAAAAGTGACTTGAATCTGGACAAAAAAATTTCAAGAAATCTTGCAGCAGCAGTGTTTGAATCATGTTCTTGAGGGTGAAAATGAATTGAACACCATCAAAAATGTTTAGGACATCTAAAATCTTGAAATTTAACAACCATAACCTGGATTTATAAAAATCCCTACCAAATGTTATCAAAATATTGTCAATTTTTTTATAAATTTTAAGGCAAAAAAAAGTCAAGTTAAACTAAGACATTTAACCAATTCTTCGCTTCACCTCATGGTTTTAGGAACAAATCTTCCATAAACCTACCATAGGATCTATTTTCGTGTAATTTTCATCTAGTGTTGGATTCTGGGAGCTTGGCCCACGTTCAGAGTTATTTAGCCAAAAGAATCCCTACACTATTGGCCCTTTCGACATCAGCCCGTGGAGTGTAAACCAAAGTCTCACCCGAAGCAGTATGGGGGGATGCTGGAACCAAGTTTCCGCACCCTTGAGATGGATGTGATGTTGGTTTAGTCCAACTAAACTTGCCTTCACACAGGTCACTTAGTGCACTATTCTACCCTTCAGTACCTTTGCGATTTGTTATAATCGACTTTCACGCAGCCCTAACCAAGGGCTGAAGTCCTTTCACACTACTAAGGCAACGAACTGCGATATCTCCTAAACTACACTAAGTATCTTACTTATCTTATTAAAGGGTCTTGATTATATTCTATCTTGCATTCACTTAGCAAATACAGTTATACACATTCACTCATTGTATAAGCATTACAAGTGAAATTCATACCCAATATAACAGATGCATAAAATAGGAAATAAAAACACAGAATTGATAGAAACTTCTCTTTATTAATAATTCTACTATTTACAGATTCGACTCACCCTGCGCACTTAGCTGTAAGGGTCCGTGCACTCAGCTACAGACTACTAGGCCTCTGCACACTTAGCTACATAGCTTCTTCCTGCACTACGACCCAGAAATAGACTTTAAACTTTAGAACTATCTCGCACACATCATTCTTCCTTACACATTTTGTGATTGATTCCATTGATGCCTTAACTACTTAGAGCTTCTCTCTATTTATATAATCCCATGGTCCGTGGACCATGGACATATCTTCTACAACCGAAATTATATTATCAAAATAAGGGTGAATAACCCTATGACTCTTTAACAAAATATGTGCTCTGTGCCCACAAAATGCGCAGTATTTACATTAGAATTACAAAATTAACCAAAATATGGGCTCTAAGCTCGAAAACTTCCCTTAAGGGATCCTGCACCCAACAGGTCCCTAAAAAAAACATCCTGACTTGCCCTCGAGTCACTCTGTAGGTGTGAAGATCTTTTCGTGAAGACCTCCCAACTCTGATTAGATCGCTGCAAGTTCGGCAGCACACTTGGCAGCTGCCTACTAAACTTCCTCTACGTAGTATTCAATGACCACTGTTGTTGAAATGCTGCCTTGAATCCTTTCTTGATTTTCTTGTAGCTTCATGGGCATTACTTCAATGGAGGCTGTAATGGTATATGCCTCATGAATCCACAGCTCTAGGCGCGCTTTCAAAACTGCTTCCTTATCCTCAGTAGCATCCACCTGCTCCTTGAGCGCCTTTGCCTACTGCATCCTTTCGAGTCTCTGCATAAGGGAAACTGTCTGCATGGTCCCTTTTACCTCGTCATATCTTTGTTGCAGCTTATGCTCCTCTGTCCCCAGGCACTCTATGTTCGGGTCCTCTTGTAGGGTGGTGAGGACCTCGAACGACTACTCGAATAGCTCCATGCAGTCTGTCACAACACTGTTAACCACTATCATCATTGTTGTGATCACGGTGGTGCATTGTTCATTATCCTCTGGCAGAGTTGAAGGATGTGCCTTCAACTGCAGTTCTTCTATCTAAAGGTTTTTCTCCAGCTAAACCCTCACCATTTTTGCTCTGGCATCACATCCCCTTGCAGCTAACTTTCGGATGCACGCCTCCACCAATTCATCTTCTTGGATGGCCAACTCTGGGACCATCTGGAAGGCTTCCTCCACCACCTGCACTATCTGTCTATTCTATGCCACTGCCTCGTTCCGCTGTAGGCTCAACTGCTCAATGTTAATGTGTTGCTCGCTCATTACCTGTAGCATGTGAGTCTCCCTCACACGTAGTTCTACAGTGACTCCATACGAGAAAATATAGAGGGTCTCCTGAGGGATCACAACCATGTTTAACCCGATTCCTTTCAAGCTGCTGACCATAGGCCTGTCGGCCTTAATTTCTGTAACGAGTGCTCCATCTAGTAGCACTATTGTGTTGGTGATCTTGGTGCACAACATTTCCTTGACCGCGGAAGTGTCGACTGCGAGGCTAGTTGACACTGTGCTAACCTATAGAGTGTACACCTACAACTCCTGTATTTGCATCTGGAGATCCCCCAATACCATCTGGTGTTTCTCCTAAAACTACTCGAGGGCCTCATGGTGACATCCCACACTGTTTCACCAATATCATGCAAGTCTCCTTCACTAAGGGTAATTGGGTCGAATCAAGTTTTTGAGTCCTTTGTCTTCTTTCGTGGCCCTACCCGCTCTCTTGGGCACAGACATTTTAGTTGGGTGGACATTCTTTGTAGGTTTGTGCCACCTTATTCTGTCTCTATTTCTAGCTCAAGTGAACGAGACTTCTGTCCTTTACGCTCTTCTTCTACTATCTTCTATTGTTCCTCAGCCAACTTTGCAGCATCGCGCGCCACCTGGGCCTTAGTCGTTGCTTCTTCCTTCCTACATTTTTACGCCAGCCGCGCCATCCATAGTTTCGTTTCTTCCTTCTTCCACTGCATAGTGGAATTCTCTTCTTCCACTGTGAAGCAAGCTAGAGCCCGCCACTCTGACGACCAAGACTCAAGGACCGCGAAAATTACATCACCGTTCGCTAACTAAGGTAGCTCATGCCACGTCTTCACAGGGTGCTTCTGTGCCCTGATGAAGACATGGTGGAAGTCTGCTTTGAACTCCATGAAGCTCTACAGATTGTTGTAGATCATGGGCAATAATCGTGGCTTTTGATTAACCCCCATTTTGATGTTCACCTCCATGAGCACCCAAAAGATCTTTCTCTCCCTTATCCTCTGTGCATCCCTCATAGCCCACAACGAAGCATACTTCACTTCCTCTGGAAGGTCCTGCGTGATTGATGGGAACTGGTTATCTTCAGGTAACTCCCATGCCACCAATACTATTGACAATAGGATCCATGCATAATAGAATGTTTTTCCCTGCTCCTGTGCCTCACGGCAATTCACAAGAAACTCACCGCATAGATAGTTTTCCCAGTTCAACTGGACCCCTTCTAAGCATTGTGTTACTAGTGTGGGCACCTCATCTGCACAACGCTTTCGCATCACCTTTCCTGCCAATATCTATGTCGTGACCCTAATTGTATGGTTGTTGATGTTGGAGATTGCGTACCCTCGTTTCTTCTTCTCCAACTTAAATTTCTTCTTCATTGACTCCGTGATGGTCAAATCGTCACTTTTTGCCTCTTAAATGTTCGTTGTGTCCTCTGTTACGCAAGGGAGCTATGTAATCCTATGAATCAGATGGTCTATGATGGGGATGGGCTCCTCCAGCCACAAGCACCCATCATGCACCAAGCAGAGCAGCTACCTAATGACAAAAATGATCACTGGGGCGTGGTGGTAATGCGGCACCTATAGCAAGTTTAGCAACCCTGCTTTCTCCACACCTCTAAGCCATTTACGCGGCTCCAACTCTATTATTCTAGCCAGTGTGCCTTTCTTCTGGTGCATTAGCTATACGGTCATTAAATGCGGGAACTTCTCATGGTTTGCGAGGTCCCAATCTTCAAATTTTAATATGGGAACCCATCCCAAGTCCGCTCATTGAAAAATAATGTTGTCAGGGAACAATGGAGTTTGTAGAGAGCTCTTTCTCTCATCTATATCCTTGGGCACATTGTCTTTACCCTTCTACGGAGGAACATATGTAGGTAGCCTCGTGAGAGGGTCCGCACCCTGGGTTTTGACTTCCATTTCTACATCCTCCTCCTCCACCAGGATTTCTTCAAATTCTTCCTCCTCATTGGCCTCCAAATTGATGGCCTTCCCCTTTTCCTCCATGGTGAGCTTAGTCCTCAGTGGATTTATAAGTGAGATGTGCACCGATACCATGGCCTGCTTTTCCTCCTTAGGTCTCAGTGTACGTGGTGATTTAGGGATCACAACAACTATTCTAGCATTCTCTGGGGCTTCCACTTATGTAATTGCCTGCAGGGCTTCCTCAGTGGTCATTTATCCGGTATCCATGACTTCTTTGGGTGCTGCCATAGTGCAATTCCACAGTTCTCTCAGTGTCTCTAATAATTGCTCAAGTAACGAATTCGCCTTAAGAATATCAAACAAGTCTCGGTTCATGAATATCTAAGCGCACAACAACTCAGTTCTCAAATTTCCAAGTGTTGTTTTCTGGAGAGCCCTTTGTAATTTATAGCGCCTTTTGAATTTTACTTTGACCGTTCACCCCACATTCAGTCCATTAATGCTAGAATAACGGTAGATTTTCAAGAATCTAGCCGATAAAGTTCGCCTTAAATGCATGCCGCGTACACCATTTGGCCTCAAACCAAGCATCACATTGTGAATTGTGACTATCATGGTCACTTTCTAGTAGACCTGCGTGTGAGCAAAACTGTCTTTGTGTTGTCATGAACCCTGTGACACTTCGCTACTATGCGCAGTCCTGACATTGCATAGTCCTAACATCGCTCAGTTTCCAGGCAAATTATTTTATAGTCTCACGCCTCCTTTCAGCTATCTAGAGTGCTAAGACTATTCTTTGGTCAGCTAGTCAGGTGGTCAGGCCACCTGTGTATGGCTTCAAATGACTGCAATTCACTTTTCCTAGGAAGGGTTCTCCATTTAACTTCACCAATTGTACCGCACCACCATCGGTAATCTCCTTAATAACATGAGGTCCTAGCTAATGCATTCTGAACTTTCCTGGGAATTTATCAAACTTACTATCATACAACAACACCAGGTTGTTTCCCTTGAATGTGCATAGTTTGATGTGTCGATCATGCCATGCCTTTTCACATTGCTTTTGGACCTGCTCATGGAATCCAGCCAAAAGTCATTCTTCTTCGAGCTATTCCAAATTTGTGAGCCTCTCCTCTAGGGCTCTGCAATCTGTCATACCTGTGAGCGCTGCTATATGCAAACTAGGCACGATGTATTCCATAGACATTATGGCTTCCACTCCATAGATAAGCCTAAAAGGTGTCTGTCCCGTCAGTTTCTTGCATGTCGTCCAATAAGCCCATAACACTGCAGGTATGCGTGGATCTAGGTCACTTCACTGTGCATTGCATACCTTGGTCAATGCATGGCATACATTGTTAAACACTTCTGTGCGTAGAATCTTCTACGCGATTTCTCTTCTTTCATAATGTCTTCCCAACATTAAGAGCCATCTGTAAGGTTGCCCCCCCAACACATGCTTATTAACCATGTATTTTAGCGCAAAGTGATCTGTATACATCTTAAAGTGGCCTCCTAGCAATTACTGTCGATACTTCTGGAGTGAATATACAATAGCTAGTCCCTTGTGCTCAGTGGTGGAATAGTTCTTCTCTGCTTTGGATAATTTGCGACTTGCGAATGTGATAGGGTGATCCAAGCCTTCTCCACCAACCTACATCAGTATTGCCCCCAACGCTATACACAACGTGTCGACATGTACGTGGAACTCTTTCTTCCAGCTCGAGAAGATTGGAATCAACATAGTAACCATATTTTCTTTCAATATATCCAGGCTTTTCTTACAGTCATCGTTCCAGTAGAACGCGACATCCTTCTTCAACAATTTTTCCATCGATGTGGTGATCTAGGCATATCCTTTGATAAACTTTCTGTAATATCCTGTATGTCCTAGAGTGGCGTGCAACTGTTTCATACTTCTCCACACTTCCAAGTTCATAATCACCATGATCTTTGCGGGGTTTACCATCAGCCCTTGTTTACAAACGACCTGCCCCAATAGGTTCACAAAAGGAACAAGGTTCAATTTCATTCTTAGTTGGATTCCAATGATACGACATCACACATCTCTCATGCAGATTCAGGTCCCAACAATGGAACCATTTGTTGGCTTATAGGGACCTAACCAAGGTTCAGAGTTATTTAGCCAAACAAATCCCTACGCTACTGGCCCTTTCACTGAATGGATGTAGGGATTTGTTTAACGTGTATATAAGTTCATTTTATAATTGATAATCATTTACAATAAAAATATAATTTAGTTACTTTTTATGATTCTTTTTATATTAATAGCATAAGATGTATCATGAAATGCTTTGATGTTTATTATGGCTCGATATCTAAAAGATTTATTGGACATTTAATTTATATAATTGCACCAATTAAAAAATATTTTGTTTAGTAATTATATATCATTTAAACTGGAAAATATTATAAAATATTTATTTGAGCATAATAATAATAATAATTATGAATTAGATATAGGTTTTATAGTTAAGAGAAATATTGTTATGTTTTATTTGTGATGAATTTAGATGTGTCTCATGAAACAATGTCGCATTGAAAATGATTATTTTTTTAAATAATAATAATAATAACTCCTATTTCCTTATATAAATTAAATGACTCATATATATATATATATATATATATATATATATATTATATATATATATGATATATACTTTGTTACCATATCATGAACCAATACCATGATTATTAATACTACATGCCTAAAATATTATAATTCATATTCATAAGCTATATGTTTACATGACATTTTTAATTAATTTAATTTAATTTAAAAATCGACGATATAACTATTTTAAAAATAAATCTCACTAAATTTCCTTGCAATACTTCTTTTAAATGACGTGTTAATTTTACGTTCAATTTATTTTTATATATCATCAAAACATAACCTCTTTCTCTTCCGTGTTCCCTGTCCCTACTTAGAGAATATAGTAATTAATAAATAATTTTAAATTCAAATCAATTTTATAAAAAAAAAAATGGTCACCAAACAAGTCTAAATTATATATTAAAAAACAAAAAAATAAGGTCATCATTTTAATAAATAGATGATATTATTAATAAATAAACTTTGATCATCTATAAACATAGATATTAATAACATTAAAGATAGAGATGAAACCTTCAACATGAAAATATTGAATATTTAGTATCCATATCAAATCGTATTCCATAGGCATTACGGCTTCCACTCCATAAACAAGCCTAAAAGGTGTATGTCCCGTCAGTTTCTTACATGTTGTCCGGTAAGCCCATAACACTGTAGGTATAAGTAGATCCGATTCACTTCATTGCGTATTGCATACCTTGGTCAGCGCGTTGCATACATTGTTAAACACTTCTGTGCATAGAATCTTCTGCGTGATTTCTCTTCTTGCATAATGTCTTCCCAACATTAAGAGCCATCTGCAAGGTCACCCCCCCAACACATGCTTATTGACCATGTATTTTAGCACAGAGTGATCTATATACATCTAAAGTGGCCTCCTAGCAAGTACTGCCGATACTTATGGAGTGCATATACAGTAGCTAGGCCCTCGTGCTCAGTGGTGGAATAGTTCTTCTCTGCTTTGGATAATCTGTGACTTGCAAACATGATAGGGTGATCCAAGTGTTCTCCACCATCCTACGTCAGTACTGCCCCCAATGCTATACACGACACATCGACATGTACATGGAATTCTTTCTTCCAGTTCGGGAAGACTAGAATCGGCACAATATCCATCTTTTATTTCAATATAGCTAGCATTTTCTTACATCCATTGTTCCAATAGAATGTGACATCCTTCTTCAACAATTTTTCCATCGGTGCAGTGATCTCGGCATAGCCTTTGATAAACTTTTTGTAATATCCCGTACGTCCCAGAGTGGAGCGCAGCTGTTTCACACTTCTTGGCACTTCCAAGTTGAGAATTACTATGATATTTGTGGGGTCTACCATCAACCCTTGTCTACAAACCACACGCCCCAACAATTTCCCAAAAGGAATGAGGAATAGACACTTCTTGAGGTTGAGCGCGATTTGGTATCTTCGACAGGTATCCAGAATCAAGCACAAGATCGTTGCATGGCACCTAACCAGCCCAAATATAGTCCAGTCATCAAAATAGACCTCCAAGAACTTATGAATATATTCCTTGAATGCCACAACAACCACACGCGAAAAGATAACAGGGGCATTCTTCAATCCAAACATGACAATATATTGAAAGCAACCCCACTCTGTCTTAAAGTTTGTCCTTCTCCTATCTCCAGCTTCATTTTGATCTGGTGGTACCCCGAGAACACATCAATGAAAGAATATGCTTCCTAACCTCCTACATTGTCCAACACTTCATCTGTGATTGGAGTTGGGAATGGATTATACACACAAGCGTCATTCAATTTTCTAAGATCCAGGCATATCCTTATCTCATCCTTCTAATTCTTCTCTTGTACAATCAATGGGCTTACCCAATCGGATTCTTCCACAAGCTTAGTGATGCCTGCTATGAGCATTTTGTCTAGTTCTACACGGACCTTCTCCTTGTATTTCAAATTTGAGTGGTAAGGCCTCTGCTTAACTAGCTTTGCATCAGGATTTAATGTGATCTTCATCACTCCTAGATCTCTGATTATTCCTTTCAAATCCATAAACTTGGTCGGGAATAAGTCGTGATATTCACGGAGTAATTTAGTGACCTTATCCATCGTCGTGTTGTCCCAATAGTCTCCAATCTTCGTGAATTTGGGTTCTACCTCCGTACCAATATTAACCTGCTTAGTTTCCACTGGTGCAATTATATTAAGGTTCTCAATCTATGGTCCATGAACAACCTCGTACTAGCCTTATGTTTCTGTAATGTTAATATTCCATATATCCTCATCTTCCTCTTCAGTAGTGACATTATAACATTCCAGTGCACGACTCAGCTGAGTAGCCCATTCAAGCTTAATCAAGTCTACTGGCTCCTGAGGTATCTTAAAGATGGCTTCTTTTACCTCTTGTAGTGCTTCATCAATACTATCCCACCCATCCTCAAAACTAAAGGTCATCATGAACCCTTCACGCAGCATATCCCATTCACCTGTCCCATGGCAGAGCTCTGTTTCTATATACCAGTTCATTGATATAACATTTAGGGTATGACAGAACAGGAGCACTGACTCAGGTTGTGGGTTTTCTCCATAAGCTTGTGTCCATTTGGCTAGATGCGCGTGCAAATCATCCTGCCCATCATACTTATCTGTCAGTCACACCTTAGGCTTCCCAAATCCTACTCACATCATTCTCCTACATTCGTGCCAACCATTAAAGCTTCCTTTGTGTGTACCCCACCATCTCGTTGGCATATCATGTAGTACCCAGTCCAAGGCCTGGAAGTGTTGACTTTTTGGCACCTCCCTTTCAAAGGCATCCAAGAAGGTATCTACCTCATTTAGACCATCATAAGTAGGTATATCTCATACTTCTATTGACACGCAGTGCAATGACCTTATCATCATATTGCAGTTCAACATAGTTACTTCGTGTAACTAATTCTGCCATCGTTATACTTCTTCGTATGAATCTGAAGTGCAGGAATTTTTGTGCTCCCATGTAATCCACCCATCCACAGTGGGATTCACCAAGTCTTGGTCTCGCATCGTTATCTTATACATACATTCCAAATCATCATAACTCTCATAGTCGCGAAACGGTTCTGTATAGCGTGATCCTTCAGCAAGGTCCAGGGGTATGATTATGCGCAATGAATTCTTCTCAAAGATCATTTTCCACTTCTTCGGATTAATTATCCCGTTCATGTCAATTTCCCAGTCAATTCCTAGGAGCACAGGGTAGGGATTGCTATCATAAAAAATCTCTATTATTTCCAAATCTGCCAGCGTGCTCGCTCCCCAAATATCCACAGTTATTCCCTGTAATCGCCCCATGGGTATTATTTTTTTTTGTTTCATCATTCTCAGCTGAATCAGAGACCATTGCAACGCAGGTCTTCCCATTCGCTCCAATGTCTGCTTCGGTAGAACATTTGCATCTCATCCCAAATCCAAAATGACTTGATCGATCTCATATTCTCTGATCTGTGCGTTAAGTTTCATTTCATGGTATTTCCTTGCCTTATGCTTTCCGATCTTCTGGACTACGCGCAATTCTCCTGGCGCAGTCCCAACACATCTATTGATGAGTTCCTGTAACCGTTTCACAGTGTTACTGTCGCGCAGTAACTTCATACATGTTTCAATGAAAGTTGTCATCATAGATGGGTCCATTTCTGGCTCTGGTTTATCTTTGCTTCCTGAAGTGGAGGCCTCAACGAAGTTGTTCTAAGCTTCCATGAAGGTTTCCCAAGCGCGCTCCAAATCAAACTCTTCCTCCTTCACGAGAGCTTTGTGAACCCAAGTACTATCTTCTGGTTGTTTGCCTTTGTCATCTCCCATCACAATTCCACTTGAGAGCATAATGTTTACATTCGGGTCTTCCTCGTGCGAATCAAACCTCATCATTTGCAGGTTCTGAGTCGGGGGAGGCGGTAGCACTCCTTTGTCACGTATCCTAGCTATCAGCATAGGACAATTTATATCTCATGATCGAATAACATGCAATACTTAAACAACGGTCGTGTTGGATTGATGCAACCACAGGCATAGTCTCATGGCCCTCCACAATTATAGCAAATCAACTGTCCATGACCTCTCCCAGGTCCAACTCTACCTCGGCCTCGTCCACACTCGTGAAATCCTGTTCCCGTCATTCCTGCATTTTGGTCAAGGGGTCGGGTTTTGGCCTGAACCCTGTAGGTGGGGGTTCTATCTATCATCAACTCATAACTTCTGCAGGTACGCTCATCATGTCTCACTGACCTACAAAAGTTGTAGAACAACTGTTGCGAATTTTGCATATACTTTTGTAACAAGTGATAATTGTTTGTGGCATGCTTTCCAGCTATCTGACAGGTCGCACACCACAAACCAGTCGCCACAATAGGTCCTACATGAGCTTACGGTCTTAATGGAATTGGTCCTCCTCCTACGAGGTAATTTGTAAAAATCAGGTAATGGTCTTTGTCATGACCCTGCCTCTTGCATTTTACGCACCAAACTTCTTCGCACACTTCTAGTCGAACTATTCTATCCTATTTTAGACTCTGCATCTCAAGGAACATATTCTTCAGCTGTGCGTGGATTTGCTAAACTCCCAAATTAGGATCTTACATCAAGGTCTCATGTAGCCTCATAGCGATCTCTAAGGCCTCTACCTGAGTTGTTATATTTTGCTCCGATAGAGGACTTCATAAATGTCATAGTAGTGAAGCTACGAACCACTAGCGATGTTGTCCATCTCTTAGATTCATATTTGCTTCGTGAATCGTACATTTCAACCTCTGATCTAGTTCCCAAGGAGTCTCGCCTAGTAGCATCATGATCTCTTTAAATCCAACGATCGACTACGCTTCAGATTTAGGCCTGCTAAATTCTCTATTTAGCATTGATTGGATATTAGTGACTCTCGCATTCGGGTTATCATTGGAGTACTTAATATACCAGGTCAACGCACGATCCTGCAGGGCACTAACCAGTGTTGCCTTCTTTATATGGTCATCTGTAACACCTTGTGCTTCCCATACATCCTTACAACGAACCACAACTGATCCTGATCCTCATTTCCTAAGCCTTTGAACACAGGCAACTTCACTGTGCTTGTCATATTGAATCATGGTGATGGTGCAGTTGGTATGGGTGAGGATGGAGGTGATGGAGGTGAAGCCAGTGGTCGTGTGGGTGGAGGTGGTATTCGCAAAATTCTTTGTCTTATTAAATGAATAACACTTTGCAAAGAGAAATTCGTGAGTTCTTCCTCATCTCTTCACAGAGGTGAAATCAAGGGGCTATTTTCTGGACCCTTATTTCCTTTGTCCGTGTAAACCCTTCCACTTCGTGTAGCCCCGAACATCAAGGTAACTGCATAACTCGCTTTTTTCACAACAAAATTTTAACCCAATTATTCAAAGACTTTATGTATGTACCTGAGGGTCCTTTGAGAAAGCGTCGCTTTGCCTCATTGTAGCTGACTGAGGTGTCAATCGCAAACTCAATAACGAATCCTCCTATAATACGATCGAGCCAATGATTGACGACGCATGTGATCTTATCCTCTCATGCTTCCAATCTCCGCACTAGCTCTGGGGTCCACACAATAGGACCATCAAGTTTCCACCTTCCTTGGTTATCTGCTAGCTTCGTGATCCACTTGTATAGCTCAATAGGGAAGGATGCAAAAAGAATTTCGTGGATCTGTGTATATAGGTAACTGTCTAACCACTCTTCTTTTGATAGTCACTGGTTTCTATTCTCCCGCGCCACAAACTTGTGAATTCTTTTGTCTAACCAGCCTTCAATTTCTTTTTTAGCTTGATTCCAATGATACAACATCACATATCTCTCATATAGATTCAAGTCCTGACAACGGAACCATTTGTTGGGTTATAGGGGCCTAACCCAGGTTTAGAGTTATTTAGCCAAACAAATCGCTACACTATTGGCCCTTTCGGCATCACCCCGTGGAGCACGGACTGAAATCTCACCTGAAGCAGTATGGGGGGATGCTAGAACCAAGTTTTCGCAACCTTGAGATGGATGTGATGTCGATTAGGGGTGATTTTAGGGGCGAATGTTCGCCCTTTGGCAAAATTAAGGGGTTTTAAATTTTTAGTGGGCGAATATTTGTATCATAGTACATTTTTACAAATCACCTCAAATAGCCCATCTTATTTTAAGGGAGAGGGTAAAAAAGGTAAATTTAGCCCTTGAAATTAGGAGTTACAACCTTCCATTCGCCCATTTTCAAGAATAGGTTTTATTTAAGTGAATCCTATGGGCCAAAGGCCCCAATACCATATTTATAAAAGAGGTATGGTAAATTAATAAAAATATAAATAATGAGAGGTATGGTAAATAAATTAAGCAT
>APFE030497534.1:48339-62140 GCA_000404065.3 Pinus taeda | reverse complement strand
TAAACACAAGATTTTATAATTGAGTAAAATATTCGCCATGCCCGGTGAGAGATTCGCCAAAAAATTATATATACATATCATATTATTGATAAAATCGCCTTCCATTTTTCCTATATACCATGGAGATTCGCCCATTTATTATACATGTAAATTTAGGGGGGGCTCAAAAATTTTCCCTCATGTCGGTTTAGTCGAACTAAGCCTGCCTTCATGCAAGTCGCTTTGCACACTGTTCTAGCCTTCAATACCTTCACGATTTGTTATAATCGAATTTCGCGCAGCCCTAACTAGGGGTTGAAGTCCTTTCGTGCTGCTAAGGCAGTGGACTGTGATATCTCCTAAACTACGCCAAGTATCTTACTTATCTTATTAACAAGTCTTGATTATCTTCGTGTAAATAGATATTCTATCTTGCATTCACCTAGCCAATACAATTATACACATTTGCGCATTATATAAGCATTATAACTTAAATTCATACCCAATATAAAACATAAAACAGAAAATAAAGGCATAGAATTGATAAAAACTTCTCTTTATTAATACTTTCATTGTTTACAGACTCGACTCGCCTTGTGCACTTAGCTGTAGGGGTCCACACACTCAGTTGCGGACTACTAGGCCTCTGGGCACTTAGCTACAAAGCCTATTTCTACGCTACGACCCAAAACTAGAATTTACACTTCAAAACTACCTCACACACATCATTCTTCCTTATGCATTCTGTGATTGATTCTATTGATGCCTTAACTACTTAGAGTTTCACTCTATTTATACAATGCCATGGTTCGCAGACCATGGGTAGATTTTCTACAACTGACATTATATTATCAAAATAAGGGCGGACAACCCTATGACTCTTTAACAAACTACGTGCTCCGCGCCCACAAAATGTGGAGTCTTTACATTGGAATTACAAAATTGACCAAAATCTGGGCTCTAAGCCCCAAAACTTGCCTTGGGGAATCCCGCACCCAACATCTAGCACAGGTAATAGTGAAAGAAATTGGCTCTATTATGTGTACAAAGTTTTTACACTCATTTTAAATAAAGTGGGTATCTTATTTTTTTTATTATAAAATATTATTTATTTTTATTTTTTATTTATTATATGTTTATTTTAAAATAAAATCTAAAAATTTAATTGGTTTATTATAATTATTAATGATGTTGGAACGTATAACCTCTATGAAATACTATAGAATTTTTTACTTAGTATCACAAATCAAAATATCTCCAAAATAATAATGTCACTTACCTTTTAATAAAATTCATTATTAAAAAAATGTCATATGGAAAGATTATGGTTTTTGACTTGTTTTGATAAGCCTGGCATTGGCTCATAGTATGTAACAAGAGTATTTGTAATTTAAAAATCTCAGATAATGTGAAAATATTCTCTATGATTAAATACATTTTTTTAACGATTATGTTTAACATATATATAAATTTTTTTTTATAATTGATAACATTATAATAAAAATTATTAGTTATTTTTATGATTCCTTTATTTTAATAACATAAGATGTAGATGAAATGCTTTGATGTTTATTATAGCTTGATATCTAAAAAGCTTATTGGATATTTAATCTACATAATTGCACCAATTAAAAAATATTTTGTTTAGCAATTATATAACATTAAAAAATATTTTGTTTAGTAATTATATAACATTTAAACTTCAAAATATTATAAAATATTTATTTGAACATAATAATAAGAATAATTATGAATTAGATATAGGTTTTATAGTTAAGAGAATTATTGTTATGTTTTATTTGTGATGAATTTAGATCTGTCTCACTAAACAATGTAGCATTGAAAATGATTTTTTTTTTTTAAATAATAATAATAAACTCTTATTTCCTTATATAAATTAAATGACTCATTCATATATATATATGAAAACACTATATACTTTGTTACCATATCATGGATAACACGCCTACCATGAAATAATCAATCGTGTTTCCATGCAACTCGACAAGTTGCAGTCGCAGTAAAACGCGTTACACAGAAACACCACGTCATGTCATGATGACAATTAAGCACGTCGGCCATGCGACCCACAGTTTTGGGTCAGGAAAATCGTCCGGAATATTGAGGTAAAAGTGAAATCATGAAGTTTTGACGGGAAACAGTAAAGGTTCATTGAAAGAAACTTACAAGAAGACTCGAGCTGTATAATCTGATGGAGTAACTTGCTTTATTAACCTTTCATGTGGCTATCAACAATAAAATAAACCATTAAAATTGATTAATATTCCGGTTTTAAAATTCTAGTCCTCATTCCATCTAATCATATCATTAAAAACAATTTATAAATAGCATCTTATCACATGACTAAAATAAATTTATAAATAACCTAATTAAAAACAAATTATAAATGGCATCTTATCACATGATTAAAAAATATTTATTAATAACGATGTTGTATAGAAAATATTAAATAAATTATCGATTATGAGATGACTTTTTTAATTAAATATTGTTTTTTTTTATTTAATGATTTAACTCTTTTAAAAAACTTTAGAAAAAAATTTATTATCAAAGTTTTTTCTGAAATATAATTTTAACCGAGGATAAAGTTCCAAAATTCTTTATAAGTATTGGAACCAATTTTTACCCGGGATGGTTATACCCTTTATGCTTGTCGAGTGGCGTGAGAAACGGTCGTCGAGATATAGACGAATAAAAGGCGGGAAGAAAGCAGTAAACTGGGATGGGATGGGATGGGATGGGATGAATGATGGTGCTCTTATTTAATAATGGATGGGATCCATTATAGTTAGCAGCATGTGATTTTTTTAAGTGGATAATTTTTTCTAAAAACAAATATATCGAATTTGTGTATTTGTGAAAAGATGTTTTTCTTGGTTCTATCTTGTGGAGGTGATATTAAAAAAATTAATATATGTAACATCTATTTTGGAATATTTTATAAATTTGATTTAGATATGAATTCAAACATTTAGACTTAATTTTCATCATTAAATCTATAAAATATTTCAAAATTTGTAATGCAAATAAAAATAGCCTTATTGAATTCAAAAAACTCACCGCTAATAAGGAATATAGTGTATCATAGTGCATGCATATACAAAGGGTAAGCTATTGGGTCGAAGAAACACCTTTCGTGTTTCGCATTGGCTCGCCACACGCTAGGCCTCTCGAGCAATCTCCTCTGCTACATGGGCCCCTTGAACGAAACCAACTCTTCTCTGTCTCCAAACAAAGTTTTCTCCATCTCCAACTCTCCGTCGACATCTCACTCCTTGTCACCGTTGTTGTCACCATTTATGGAGTTTTGTTTGCACCCTCGTAGATTACTACACGACGGCTCACCTAACTCACGCAACCAAATGGTGAAATGAATTAATAGGGATTTTGTAATCGTATGGCAAGCCTCTCTTTCCCGCCTTCTATATTCTGAATTCCATTAGCTCCTTGATCATTTTGAAACACCTCTACCCTCAAACAAAGAAATTTGAGATTCAACACAATATTTTCATTGGTAGGACTGTAAGAATTGCTCAAATTTCCCTAGCTATGTTCATTGCCTTCCATTTTCACACAAGTAGCAATGTTGAGCGTCGCTCATATTGTAAGTTCACAATAGGAAATTTTTGTTTACCTTTAAATTTCTTTAGCATAGTTAAAATGGAAGCATTCTTATAAACATGCAGTTCATTTCCTGTCCTACCTACGTAGATTGTAGCTCTGGTTATAAGCATAATGTTGTTTTTTTACATATTAAAATCCACCGAGATTCCTACCTACACAGATTCTAGCTCTGGTTATAAGCATATTGTTTGCTTTTCTATTGTTCTTCATGGTGCTAGTCAAAACCCAATTTGTGAAACCCTTCATCATCCACATTAATAAGACCCAATTTGTAAAACCCTTCATCCTCCACATTACTAAAACCCAATTTTAAAAACCCTTCATCCTCCACATTACTAATTTAGATTCCACAAATAAATATCTGTATATATATTTGTGCTTATACTGTTATATAATTTATTAGCAGATTATTATATAATTTATGTAGAGTATTATATAAAGGAAATCTCATTCCGGGTTTCTTTTTTTTTATTTATGCAAACAATATTGTACTATTTGACCAATTCCCTAGCAGAAATAGGAGAGCACACAACTGGTTGTTTCTTTTCAAGGGTCATGAGAGCACCAAACTTGATTGCAAAAAATCCATTGGTTCACTATTGCAACAACAAACTATTTCACTGCTACAGAAACTCATTGGTTTTAAGTTGTAGCAAATCACTAGTGGAATGGTACAACAACTTGTTGGTTAACCGTTGCGGCAACTCGTTGGTTAACCCTTGCAGAAACTCCTTGGTTAACCCTTGCAGAAACTCGCTGGTTAACTATTGCAGCAACCCATTGTTTGACCATTGCGGCAAATCACTCTTTGACCGTTGCAGCATATCACTGGTTTACCGTTGCTGCAATCACTGGTTGACCATCGTGGCAACACATTGGTTCAACTTTGTATCAACTCGTTGGTTTACAGTTGTGGCAACTCGTTGGGTCACCATCGTGGTAACTTGTTTGGTCACGTTGTAGCACATTTCTTGGTTACCGTTGCAGCAACTCCTTGGATAACCAAATGGTAAAGCATTTCAAATGGGAAACAATCATTGCCCTTCCTGTGCAAGACCTCAAAGAGAAGATCATATTTTCTAGAAATGATTTAAATTGGTCTGAAGTACATGATTGCAAAAAATCCATCAAAATGGAATTGGAGACTTTATTAGAGGAGTGGAAATGAGCCCAGATGCTCCATGTCCTTTCATGTGGGTACAAAATAAAGGCCCAAGCTCAAGTCCTATTGCTTCCTTGTGATATGAAGTGTACTTTTTTTAGATATGCATTGTTTAGATGCTGGTATTAACAATGCTCGGTCTATTTTCATATGTATTGACTTTTCAAACGTTTTTATGTAGCTATGCTTGTTCATATGGTCTCAAGGACAAAAGAGGGTAAAATGAAATGAAGCGAAGATCCTTATTTGTGAAAAAGAGGGGTTGCATATGTCATTTCATTGTAAAAGTTATGGTTCGAATCCCTAAGATATTGATAATAACATATAACATGTATAAGCATGAAGATAGCCAAGGATGGCCTTGTCTTGGCCAACATGATACTTTGGGTGATGTTAGGTCCCTACATCAACCAAAGTTATCAAGGTACATGGTTTCCTATGTAGAAAGTTGTTTTGTTTCTTCTTAGAAGTATCAATTGACTCAGTTTGCAAACTGCATGGTAAAAATATGTTGGCTACCACAGCTCAAGATAGGGATTTCTTTTTGTGTAGGAAATATATTGTTAACATCTATAATTGTCTAATGAAAGGAAAGTATTAGTTGAATAAGAAGGACGAAATGATTATAAACCTTTGGTATAAAAAACACTAATATGACTTTTTCTTTTATCAAAATCCCAATGGTGGCAAAATCCCTTTTATAGTTGGAATTTAGATGGAGTGGATGTTGGAGACCATGGTCAAGCTATCAAATAATAGCTTAATAGCCATGGATTCAACATTCAAAACAAATAAATATGGGGTGAGTGTATTAAGAATGATTGATCTAGTACAATAATTTGATTTGTAATGATTAATAATGACTAATGAGATGAAGTTGACTTCATATGTTTTTTAATGTGATAGTATTTTTTTTACACACTCATGGTGTTTGGGGACCAAAAAATTGGGGTGTCAGTTGCATGGGTGGTGGCATCACATAATACATCACAAGAAATTTCACTATGGTTGGAGCACCTCATGCATAGGTGTCACCAAGTTGATCATAGTTAGAAATTTAATGCCTTCATGGTTGATGATGCATTGGCCGAAATCGGGGATTTAAGGAAATTTCAAACTTATTATTTTACAGTACAACTCATATTTATTACAAAAAGAACATGCTTGAAATGAATTGAATGTGGCAGGGGAATCACAAGGTGCAATGTTATCTTGTGTGTTTGGCATGTACATCGAGCATGGCTAAAAAATTTAAATCGATTGGCTAGTATTTGAGAATAAACAAAAGAGATGTTTAGTGATTTGGGTTAAATTATGAATTAGTGTTCGAGTGTTGAAGTAAGCAATGCAATTAATGCTTTCTTAAACAAATTTGCTAATGAGAAAAAGTTCCTAGACTATTTCCACAATAATTGGGTTGTTGGTGACAAGATTTGTAAGTTGACAAACTCTTTCTTACATTTCTCTTTTTCGTTTTCATATGGATGAAATATCTTCATTAACCCAATTTTTTTTGCAACTAAGGATGTCGGTAAAAGGTTGTTGGGATTTTCCCCATGCAAATCAGGAGATAAACAATGTTGTGGAGTCATATCACTATGACCTAAAGATAAACTTTCTATCTGATAGAAGAAAGAAATGTCCTCATAGGATGGATTGGTCGATATATGTTCTTCTAAAAAATGTTGAACCTTCTTATTGATTTAAGGAAAAACTAAAAAAGGAAGGATTTTTTAATAATTACATGAAAGAGAAATAGTTTGAATCGTCAATGGAAAAAGAAAAAGAATTCCATATAGTGATTGCAACCATCATGAGAAAATCTCTCATTCTTTTGGGCAAGGAGTCAATCTAAACCTAATAAGAAATATTTTGTCACTTGTCATCGCACAAACTTCTTAACTTGTGATTGTCCATGGTCTATTCATGGAAACATTTCCAGGCATGCCATAAAGGTCAGTTGGTTTTCTTCTAATTCAATGGCCTCAAACTAATTACTAACTCATCAAATCACAATTGATTCATACAATGACCCTCATGAGATAAATATAGAGGCAATATCGTATCTTGGTGAAGATGCAAACACAATGTCCATGAATAGTCACAATATTGATGTAAATGTTGAAGGACTTGAGTTGGACAAACAAGAGCTATTTGGATACATAGACTTGGTTTGAAATAATCCTCCTACTTCTTTGCCCAAGATTGAACAGTTGATTTCTTTGGCTAGAAAAATGTTTGATGATGCCAACAAGTTTCATATTATGGATTATGAATTCATGTACAGGTTGGGTGCTTTTAAGTCATCCTTGAAGAGGAAGAAGAGTTTCCTAAGCCCCAAAAAGAGAAGAAAAACAAGTAAAAAAACATGCAAGATTGTAAATTCACTTGAATATCGCTGTAGATGAAGATGAACTATTTGAGTTTCAACAACTCAACAAGCGAGGTCACCCATGCTCCAACAATGCATGGTTTTCCAAGTTTGTTGTGATATATTTGTTTTCAATTTGATTTTAATATTTACTAGTGTATTAGATGTATTTAATGTATTATTGTTTTGTTGAATATTTTCATGTATGTTTCATAGCTGGTGAGGATATGTTTGTTGATTTAGGAAATTTGTCTGAATTTTCATTTAAGGTCAATAAATAACTCCATGCATTTACACTCAGTCTTTCAATACATCGATTATTTTGTATGTTATGGAAGATAGCTTTCATGGGGTTGTTTAATACTTGCATTATGCTTGCATACATTGGTGTCTAATCATGAATCTAATATATAAATTGGAATAAAAGCAATAGAAATGTAACCAATTTTGTAATAGAAATTCAAAGAAATTGTAACAAAACATGTAAAACACAATTTTACTAGCTTTTTATGCCGCTCAATGCTAATGGTGATATATTATTAGAGAATAATATATATTAAAACATTAAATATTATGTGTTCATTGAATATAAGTTTTCACACCATTGGAAATGAGTTTCAGAAACGATGAGATGGTGTGTTATCAACATTGACTAGGAAAATGTGAGTAATGGTGAGCTAGCGTGTCAGCAACGATGAGCCAGTATGTTAGCAACGTTGAGTGGGAGAATGGAAACAACATTGAGGGAGTGAATAAAAACAAGGGCACAAGGGTCACTGCGAATCTGAGGAAGAAGGAGGACTTTTATGAAGATTGTTGATACAATAATAATTGTGTCTTGCTTCACCAAGATGAAGATACCTTGTTGTTTCCATAATTTCATTCCATCATTCAAACTCTTTTTTTTATAGGAAATTTTATATATCCTTGTTGGCAGCCAGATCATTAGATAACAAAATCTAAGGTCGATCCAATTATTCCCACGCTATTCCATGGAAATAATATAGTGAGAAATCCTTGTTAAGGACATCTTTAAGTTTAGGTAGTTAAATGGATCTTTATTTTGGGTTTGTTTTCTTGAGGGATCCCACATTGCTTTACATCCTTCTTGTGTGGTAGTGTCCAATATTTGAATTTGGTCTGTGCAGTATGCAATGGTTTGTTGCTTGTTCCTAGCAATATTCTCTTCTTCCTCTGAAAAACTGGCCAAATCTTATTATTCTTCTATCACCTATATAGGTATTTCAAATTCTCCTCTAACCCACAAAATGATATCGGATTTTTTCTTAAAACATTTAAGAGCTTCCATCCAAATGGCTTAATTTATCAAATACGGTGCAAAGGCTATCATTTGGACATCCCCTACATAAGGGTTGGGATTCCATATTTTGTGAAAGACAACATAAAACAATGTTGGTACAATTCACATAGAAAGTATTTTTCCAGATTCGTAGAGGCACTGTATGCTTCTATGGAACCATTTCTATATTCAACCTTGAAAGGCTTATTTCTGATGATAACATTACTTTTAAACATCAACAATATTTCTTCCAAGTGCACATTATAATTGGTTGAAGGATCCTTGCAACTAAGCAAACCATTCATTATTTATTCGAGTTGTTCCTTATCATTCTCCATCTTGTTCACCTTCCCTTGCAACTCAAACATTGTGTTTTTATGTTTTCCTTCAACTTTGTTTATATATTCTTCCCATGTCTTGCAAAGGGCATAAATTAAGTTTTCATGCAAATGGAAATGTATTAGCTTTCCCTTATAAGAGGGTATACACAGGGCTAATTTATCCTTTCGGTCCTCATTCGTTGTTTGCACAACAATGTCTTTGGTTAGTTTGATCTCTCGTTCCTGATCCTTTCTTTGAATAGTGGTGTCTGGTCAGTTTTGTCTCTGGTTCCTGATTCTTTGTTCATACATCTATTTCTTTTGTTAGTTTCATCTTTTGTTCTTGTTTCTTTGTTTGCATAGTTGTGCCTTTGGTCAATTTCATCTCTAGTTTCTAGTCCTATGTTTGCACAAGAATGTCATTAGACTATTTTTTTCCAAGGGTTATATTTTCTTCGACCTTGGAGAAGGTATATCTATGACACTAATGGGTAGGGAATATACAACTTGAGTAATCAATTTAATCTTTCAAAACTTTCTTTTTTCGTGAGATCATCTATTAGGGTTTTAAGTTTATTTTGTAGTTGTCCATTTTTCATCTCGAGAACCCTACTCTTCCTTGAAAATAAAATATACATAGGAAGATATGAAGGGGTACTTATTGTTTTAACATGCTTCTCTATCAATTCTAGTGGTGCAGTTTCTTGGTCCTCCTCATAACCCCATACAAAAATGAAATTGAGGCAAGGACATTTGATTCGTACCATTTGACTACTCCTTATATGTACTCAAAGTCAGAATCGGTATAGGGGAACTTCTCAATGTCCTTTTGTCTCAACAAGGTGGTTGAATGCTAGTTCCATGAATCCTTGCTCCATGACTCCTTCATCCATAAATACATCTTATGGATGCTCTTTCTCTTTCTCTTTATATTCTATTCTTTCTTCTATAACAACAGAGAGGGTTTCAAGAATTGCAGCAGTATGACCTTGCTTTGTCATAGTCTGTTTAGCTTTTGTTACCACCATTGGGCGCTTCTCGTATCATGTTAATCTTCTAGTGGTAGTTGTACTCCCCAATATTTCTACTTCTTCATCATAGCCTTATTCGTCTCCTTTCTGTGGGGAATTAGGAACAAAATCCTTAGAAACCATTGTAGTTTAAACATTGGGTGACTTGGTTTCCATATGGAAAGGTTATATGGGAATTTATACAGCTAGGAGGCCATGGGGCAGAGTTTCAACTGACATTTCATGGGGCAAAGTTTCATTTGGGAGTTCATGGAGGGGATTGCAGCTTTTAGGTCATCCTTTAGCGGGGTAGCAACATCGACATGCAAGGGCCTTCCAACTAGTTCATCCCAAGTTCTCCCTTCCCTTTGCAACACACTAACAACCAATGATGGGACGGGGTTTCCAATGATCTCTTTATGTTTGCACTGATCAAGCCATATACTCTAGTGTTTTTGCAAAAAATAAAGTCGTGTTAACCAATCTTCTGTGACGCAAATGGTCTATCAACTAGAGGTGCTGGTAATAAATGACGACATACCTTCCTTTGAACATGAAATATTTTTGGACAAGGAATGAAACATCATTCGAGGGTTGTCGTAATTCCTTCCTTTCAAATCTTGTGCTTATCTTTTGAAGTTGTTCACCTGCCTCAAGGAATTTCCGCAAAGCATCAGGTTGGGATTTTCAAGGCGCATACCATTGTTCTCCCGTATGGGGTAACCTTGTCATTCCTACAATTTCTTCTTTTGTTGTCTACACCACTGTCCTTGTTACCTCAAATGTTCCCTCCCTGTAATGCATGGAAAATTCTAGAGATATGTTGATGACATACCCTTACAACTTGCAAATATACTCCATCTAGTAGGCCTGTTTAAAAAATGATCTAATGTGTTGAAATTCTTGTAGCAATTCTTCAGCAAGTTCTTTGTGAACTCTTGGGCCTACCATCTTTAGTCAAATTTCAGAGTGGTTATGGTTGTGTTTGGAAAGTGCAATAGTTTGAATGTGGGAGAATGGAAAGAAATGGAAGAGTCGAGGGTAAGCATGTAATAATGCAATCCAATAATAATATAATCATGTGGTGTCATCTATTGTGACACCCATATGGAATCAACCATTCGTTGTTGTCATGATGATTGGAGATTCCCCTTGTAAAGAGTCATGATTTTCCGCAATGGTGACTATTGGAATGGGAGGGATAGTTGCTGGCCATTTGGCACCAATTATTTATTGTTCCATGATCACAAGAGTTCCCCTTGTACACAGTCAAGAGTTTCCACAAAGGTGACCACTGGAATGGGAGGGCGGGTTTCCACAACTGATGAAATTAATTTGGGGCAACCCTTATTTTCCATCATAATAATTTAAAGTTTGTTTGTATGCAACTTTGTGGGCCCATGCACCATTACACTCACTCCTTAAATTACTTTGCTTAAAAAGTATTGGTTACAATTTATTAGTTATCCTTGAATGCATATAATAATTTTGCAGGATTATCAAGTTAAATTCATTAATTTGTAGGTTGTTAATATTATTTTCACTTTTTTGTAGGCTTATATATTGTTGTTGTCATGTATGTTAGAACGTTCTTCAATTCAATTCACCCGATCTTGTGGCTGAAGATGTTGATAATGGAGAAATTCACAACAATTGAATGGTTTGTTTGGTTATTTAGACAATTATGTCCCTTAAATGAGGTTGGATCTATGAATTGGAAAAATTCAAGATATCACAATTTCATTTTGCATATCACCATGTGTAAGGGACAAATTAAATATAAGGATTGATCTATAAGTTATCTTGGTTGGCTTGTAACCATGTGTACCTCACATAATTTGTTACGTTAGGGGCTTCTTTAAGAATTTGAGCTCAATAGACTTGTATTAGAGACTTTCATAAAATTTTCATGTGTTACTCGTGGATAATGAATGAATGAATGTTCTGAGAATTTGTTTTACATATTGATCCTTGAAACTCCATTTATTCTTGCCAATTAAGTATACATTACTAGACTAGTTGTGAAGCTCCCTATGGTGACAGTGGGAATTTTTCCGAAGTTATTATTGTGCCCTATAGCTTTAGCCTACTCACTAGGCATGCTAGTTTATGCAAGAATAAGTTCAAAATCCCTAAGTGCCAAACCCTCGCTGCAAACACCTATATAAAATGTGTAGGACAAAACCCTAAGTGAAAAACCCTAGGTGGAAACCCTTACCCTAATTATGAACAACACATGTGGAGGAACCCTAGCATGAACGATGACCTAAGAAGACAATTTCATGAAGCATATATAAGAATCACTAACATTCTCCAAGGCATGTCAATATGATAGAGAAACCCTAGCTACAAGTTCAAAACCCTAGATTCAAAAACCTAGATTTAAAACCCTAGGTGCATTTTCTATGAGAAAACCTTAAGTGCAAAACCATAGGTGCATTTTCTATGAGAAAACCTTAAGTGCAAAACCCTAGGTGAATTGTCTAAAATAAAATCCTAAGTTAAAACCCTTGCATTGTTAAAGATGATAACCTTGGGTAATAAAACCTTAGTATTGTTTGTTGAAGATGAAAACCCTAGGTTCATGGAAAATCCCTTGGTAAAGAAAACCCTAAAAAGCATTGATGAAACCATAAAATGGCCTAAGAAATGAATGCATGAATGAAGCACTAAATGAATATGATAAGTGCATGAAATACTAAGTATTAAAGATACCCTTATCAAAATGGATGAAGAACACCTATGATAAAGACAATGTTAATGGATGAAGAACACATAACATGAAAGTTTCCCTAGCAAGACAATGTGATAAAGCATATATAAGAAGCAATAACATTGTCCAAGGCATGTAAATATGATGGAAAAACCCTAGCTACAAGTTCATAACCCTAGAAACAAGTTCAAAACCCTAGCAACAAGTTCAAAAACCTAAGTGAAAAATCCTAGGTGTAAACCCCATGGCACATTGTCTACAATCAAACCCTAAGTGAAAAATGCTAGGTGCATTGTCAGTAGAAAACCTTGAGTGCAAAATCCTAGGTGAAAACCAATGCATTGTTAAATATGATACCCCTATTATTCTTCACATCTCGTGAACTAGAAAAGTTTGAGAAAGAAAGAGAGTAAAGGTTCTTAGTGGAATGTTATAGTGGTTATACTTCAGCAAGGGCTATTTTCTTTTATTCATTATCAAACCACAGATTAAAAAAAAAAAACATAGGAGCAAGGAGAAGAATTCTTCACAACTCGTGATCTAGAAAATTCTGAGAGAGAAAGAGAGTACCTTGTTATAGGAGACCTATAGGAGACCTCCATATGGCTTGAAAAGAAGACATCTAAAAAAGTGACTGAATTTCGGACTATAGTATTCCTCTGCAATTTCGACATGTGTCTCTGAATTTTCAGACTGTGTTATAGAAATTTTTGGGCACTTCAACCCCAATCACAAATTTCCATAAACTGAGGGCTCTTAAGTCCCTAAAAGGGTTGCTTCACTGCCTAAAGGAACAAGGTCAAGTGATTACATCATCTCCCAGAAGTTCTCCACTGAAAACTGCTCATAAATGGTCAAAACTGGACCATAATGAAAGCTCCATGCAGAGGGTGCGATGCATATCACCTTCCCAATGTACAGGGTGTGATGCATACTGGTTTTCTCCTCTGTAGGGTGTGATGGTCGAGAATGGACAAATGGCAGAGACCAAAATGCGAGGTGGAAGATCATGGAATCTTCCAGAAGCTTCCCCTCTGACACTCGCCACTCCATTTTTGACCATGGATGAGTAAGAGATCTTCATTCTCCACGTGGAAGCAGGAACTATCAGAGAGAAGACACTAATCAAGATCCCACAACATGACTCACCTCTTTGTAATCATCTATATATGGATCCCTCTTCACAAAGATCCAGGGGCTGGAATTTTGTAACTTATAGAGAAGTGTTGTTGGTATTTTGGTGTACATTCACAGTGTTGGGTGATTTTGCTTTGCTTGAGGTGAAGAAGGGCTTCTTAGTT
>APFE030497534.1:0-48319 GCA_000404065.3 Pinus taeda | reverse complement strand
TCTTGTTTCCTTCCATATTCTGGTGTACTTGTTTATATATGCTTGTATATGGTTAATGTACATCTGATCCTGCATTATTTATGAATTTAGATCCTTGTTTCTTGCATAGTAGTATGTTGGTGTGATTCTACAGGTCCCTTTGAAGCTGAGCAGACAAAGACCGAGTGGCAAAACTCTATCAAGAAGGAGAGGGAATTGAGCGCAAGACTCAGGTTGGCCCTCTTAGTTCTCCTCTCATCTATTTGCATAAAAGGAATCAATAGTAGACTTTGATTGTTTGTTTCTAAGATAGCCACCCATCTTAATGGGAATAGCAGCATACGTGTGGACATTATTCCCGTATAATAAAATGGCGACTCCGCTGGGGAGCTGTTAGCCTCCTGCTGTAGCAGGTTACTCATCTTTCATGATTGACATTTTTACATGCCAAATATATCATACTTTGCATGTTGCAATGTTCCATATTTGCTACAGAGGCCAAAGAAGAATGCCATGAGGGTGTGATAGCTTAAATGCCACTGTTGTGTTCCAATTTTGATATGCTATTCCATTTTTTAATAATTTTCAGTTAAAGGGAGGGCCAAACAGTTTAATCTTGGTCTCCCTAGGATTCAATTTCTTGTTTTAGAATATAGAGAATGAATATCTTTCCAAACAACTCAATCTTGGCAGATTCTTAGATAGGTAGAGAAGCAAGGGTGCTCAACAGCTTAATCTAAGCCCCTGGATGAAATAAGTATAGTTGTAGATAGGAATACAGAAAAAGAAAAAAGTTGAAAACCTGGGTCTGCAAGTCTAAGTGCACCCAAACCAAAAAGAAGAAAAAATGCTAGGTAAGTAGGCTGGGTAGGTAGTTTTGAGGTTGCACAATGTTGATTTGTGATCAGTTTCATGTTTTCAAGTGTCATATTTATTCAAGTCACAAATGATAGGCAGTTTTCATATGGAGGAGCTCAAGCGAGGCATGACTAACTTCCCCCTTCTTCATTATTCCCTAAATCATTCACTAACTTCCCCAAAGAGGTCAAGATCTGCTTGATAACACTTAGTTTCATCATTTTCATATCAATTGCCTTGGTAAAGGTCTGCTTTACTCAAGGAATGTTCATACTTCCTTTATGAATCATTTTTTTCCCCTAATAGCCTAAGATTCACATACTTAGCACTTTCTTATCACTTGTCATATTAACTACTAATTTTACTATATAGCTCCCTATCTATCTCTCTTTCCCCTACTAAAATTATGCTAATAACTCCCCTATATACTTATCCCCTTCTCCTGGTTGAAAAATAACCATAAGGTAACACTTGGGAATTGCTAAGTTTATCCGAGACTTAGTAAGAACCCTCCTTTTGTGTCAAAAGACCATATTCCAATGCAAAGGACCCATTCCTACGCATAAAATCCCTCCTCTAATGTATAAAAACCCCTTTGCAGTGCTGTTGGACTCTTTCCATGACATAAATTCCTCCTCCCGATGCACAAAACCTATGCTCCGCCCCTTTTCCTAAAGTCCCGCATATAAATAAATTAACCCCACACATTCAACCCCAAAACCCACTTTTCTAAAGTTCCCCCCCCCCCCCCCCCCCCGCTGAATAAAAAAAATAAATATTGGCATTGGCCCTGTTCCTTTATCCCTCCACCGCCTTGCCTTGTTTCTCGTCCGCCATCAGATCTGGCGCGCCCGAGATCTACGGTGGGCAGGTATTTTCTTGCCCCGATATGCCGAGGGTTAGCGTCTGGGAGATGGCCAGTTTTGCCATCGTACTCCCGCCACGAGTCGCCCTCCCGGCTGTGGCGGAGGCCCCTTCCCCGATACCGCTTGTGCACTAAAGCGATGCGCAAGAAACCAGAAACCGCTCTCCCCTTGTGTGACGTATGCACTGCATCACCCTGCCACATCACCGCCACCTCACCCCTTCCTGCCTGTGTCGACCTCCTGCCATTGCACTGCCACATCATCACCCTACCGTACTACCACGTCATCACCTTGCCGTACTGCCATGTCACCCTGTTGATGTCACCCTGCTGACATCACCTCTGTACTAGGACCCACTGTTCACGTCATGCTGACATCACCTACCGTACTTCTCACGTCACCCACCGTACCGCTGACGTCATCCACCGAAAGGAAAGCGCGCGAGCGCGAAATCGATGCTATGGAGGCCCGGATTCAAATTCTGAGGCAGTTTTCGACCGCGCATCGCTACGGGAAATAGGCCAAAGTGGGGAATGTTTTTTTTCAGCATTCGTTTTTGCGCCGAAAAGGGCAGAAAAGGGCCAATTTAACAGTTTTAGCATGTCAACAGAGAGAGAGAGTCCCGATTCAGGCATAAAAGAGTATCAGAAGCAGAATGAATCCCAATTTAATGCCAAAGAGTATCAGTGTTGCGGAAAAGTTTATCAGTGAAGATTGTTTCAGTGCTCGAAGCTGATAAAACGTTGAAGAGCCCCCCAACAAGTCAAAGAAGCAGTAAAAGCCATTTAAAGGCTCTCAAATCACAGTTAGTACACATTAAAGTCACATAAGATCAGTGGACCAAAGCTCAAAGCACAATTATTGCAGAAGCACTGCACCAAGCCACCGAGGACACCATATTAACTCATTTTGATCCAGCTGCCCCTGGCATAGCTCAATAGACATTTACTTGCATTTAATTTCAACACAAGTTTAGGTTTAAAGGCTCTTTTCCCGCAGACCTGTTTAGGTCAGCTGTAATAAATACTTTTAGATATTTTGCCTATAAAGACAACCCTGAACAATGTAATGAGGGTTGGTTGTTATTTGCTGGATAGTTGGATAAAGCATTCCAAGAGAGACTCGCACTGTATATCTCATATTTTTCTATAATCAATGACTGCTTACGAGCTTGGAGAATGGACTATATGATGTGTTGTTAACGTTTCTGAAGATTGAATGAGGGAATTCTTGTGCTGTTTTCTGAATCAATAAGTATTTCTTACCTCTGTTATTTCAATTTCACATATGCTCAAGTTACAGAACAAAAGCCTGGTTTAGAATTTGCTTACCTACACTGTATGCTCAGTTTCTGTGGCTTCTTAATGTTTTCCTCTTGATTTAGCCATAAATATGAATTCCCTATGGCTCATATTTGCCCTACTTCATAAATGAATGACTGCTATCTGGGAATTCTTAGCTGCTCCCAGGTAGGGCTCGTTCATCTTCCCTCTGCTAACCTGATTGAGAGATTCTTTGTTGCCTCTCATTTCTTAGCTCTCAAACCATCCTCATTTAGCCTGAGTATTGTTTCATGAGCATCTACCTTGCCCCTCTTTCCTCTTGTGACCAAGAAAATGCATCAACAGTCTTACTCCACGACTCCATGCCCAATGGTTTGAAACTTGTCACTCTATGCATTACCTCTCCACTTGAAAGCATCCTCCTTCCATCCAAACACCACCCAAACATAAACAAAACCCCTGTGAGCCCAATAACTAGCCTAAAATCATCATCAACAAAGCTAAATCATCAAGAGAGAGCCCTCTCTGATTGCAAGTGGGCTAGAACCTGCAGTCCAAAGATTGGTTTGTGGTTACCTCAGCTGTATCCCTTCAGGAGCTTAGGGACAACCTGAGTGTGAACATAATGGTGACTCTACTGGGGAATTCCTCAGATAATCTCACAAATCCATTCCGAAGCTCCGCCGAGGAAGAATCTGAACTTTAAGAAAGTTTCTGTTCAGCCTGTATTGTTAGAAAAATTCCCAAAAAACAAGCTAGAAGCTGGCTCCCAAAAAGCATTCGCGTTATGCAAGATGAAATATAGACCCAAATCCCCCAGCTTTTTTTGAAAATCCTAATATAATCCCTAAGATCCTTAGAAAACAGGAGCAGCAAGAAGATTTTGTTGAAACTCTTCCTGAAGCAGTTCAGCCAAGCTTTGTTCCCACCCCTGTCAAAGTTTTATTCCGTTCAAACCCTTCTTCCCCTTGTTCATCATCTACTTCTCCAAGTACCATTTCCACGCCTCCTTTCACCACACATACCACCAATACTACTATTATCTCATTCGTCCCAGTTGTTCCACTTATCCCTATTGTTCCACTTATCCCTGTTAATATGGCTAATAGATATGCACCTTTACAACTGCCTGATAATCCTGGGGCTATGCCTCAGGATTACCAGACTAAAATAATTTATTTTGATGGCACAAGTGCCTGCACAACCCTTCAGCATACAAAGAAAATGGAGGACTACTTTGAGAGTTATGAGATTGACGATGATAGTGTGAGAATGAAGATTTTTGTCCAAAGCTTGACAAGTGATGTCAGGACTTGGTTTAGAGCACTCCCAGCCAATTCCATAACAAACCCTGAAGCCTTATACCAGTCATTTATCAAGAGGTGGGAGAAAAATAAAGACCCCTTGCACATACTATCTGAATATGACACCATTAAAAGAGGCCCTCAGGAGACTGTCTTGGACTATTGTGCACGATTTAATAATGTTTATAATGCAATACCATATAACTTAAGACCCCCACCTGATCTTGCTCTGTACAAATTCCCTGATGGTTTTGATGCCAAAATGGCTTATCAGTTAAGGGAAAGAGGACCTCAAAAGCTTGCAAAAATGCAAAATGTCGCTGTCAGTGTGGAGGCAAACCTAATTGCCAAAAGAAACAGAGCTAGAACCGAGAGAAGAACCACCTTCAAGGAAGAACCCTCAGCCTTAGACCAGAAACTAGATGCTATTATCAATGGCATGCATAGGCTGGGAGACAGAGTAGAAAGTGTTGATAGGAAATCATCATGGGAAGGACAACAGCCTAACACCATAAGGAACCCAAATTTCAGGAAAGCTCAGAACACAAATGCTGGAAGGGCTAGTCCTGACCATGATATTAGGCCTCCTTTCCAAGAAAACTACACAGAGACATCCATGTGTAGTGAGCCCACAGAAGAAACTCACACGAACTTGATAGATTCAAAGAATGAGCAACAGATTTTTCTCACTCAAGAAGATCAAGACAATCAGGATATAAATCAATTTCAGACCAAGTCAGGAGAGTCTTTTGATTTTAAACAAGGCTATGATTCTGCTGTGTATGAGGTCCACAAACAATATAAGCTGAGAACAAGAACCATTGATATCCCGACACCTAGCAAAACAAAAGACAGCAAACAACCCAACAAGATTAAAGACAAGGTTATCATAACAGAACCAGCTAATATTTCTGTCCCAAACCCGCATCAACTAACTGTAGAGGACATAACAGACATACAACCTCCTATTGATCAGCCTTTTCCTCCTTCTTCCTCGAAAGAAAATTTGAACAGCAATCCTATAAATCTTCCCAAAACCGAAATATCACAAACTGTCATTCATCATAACGCTAATAATCGAAAGAAAAAGACAGAAAATACTCTTGAAAAGGAGAAATCTGCTACTATTAACGCAAAGATTCCATTGGAGAAACCATTTAATTTAGAAGCAGAGATTGGAAAACATAAAATATCCATCCCCCTCTCAGAACTTTCCAAGCATGATGTTTATAGGCAACAAATTCAGAGATCACTTCAAATGCCAGAGGTCAAGGATGATGTAAATGTTTTAGATGATACCCCTGAGCTGCTGTTTGGTCCAGAAGTTAATGGAAAGTCAACATATGGATCTATTCCACCCTTTTGTGTCAGTCTGCACATACATGACAAGATCTTGCACAATGCTATGTTTGACTCAGGTGCCTCACACAACCTTATGCCCAAAGTTGTAATGGAAAAGCTAAACCTTGATGTCACAAGACCCTACAAAGATCTATACTCCTTTGACTCAAGTCAGGTCAAATGCTTGGGCCTAATCAAAGACCTTTGTGTGTCTTTAGTCCAATTTCCCAACAAAACAATCCTAATGGATGTAGTAGTTGCTGACATTCCAACAAAATATGGCATGCTCCTATCAAGATCATGGGGAGCAAAACTCTAGGGATCCCTCCAACTTGACCTCTCTTATGCCACTATATCTGTCTTTGGGCAACCAAAGAGACTATACAGGGAAACATTGATGAAGTATGTGGTAAGTAGTGAGGAAAAGCCGCAAAATTTTCCAATTTACTCAATCCATTCTGATATGGATTGATTTATTCTTTTTAATGATGACATCAATCCTTCAACTAATGAGAAGCCTTTAGCTTTAGAGCTAGAGACATGCATAAATGAAGAACCAGTTGCCCATGCCCATGAAATGGTCACAAAAATCAAGGTAGCCAGCAAACGAGAAGAACCTCCCCAAACAAAAATTTTAAATCTGTCCAATCCTGAAATGACTGAAACTCTTAATACAAACCACAAGCAAGAAAATACATGGTATTTAGAGTTTGATGGTTCTGTTAACAAGTTAGGAGTAGGGGCAGGTGTATGGATTCACAATACACATGACAACCATGCAGAGGGCCATGCCTACAGACTAAATTTCAGATGTACCAACAACATGGCAGAGTATGAGGATCTCCTCTTAGGCCTAAAATTGTTCAAAGTCCTAGGAGCTACAAAAGTGTCCATTCTAGGTGAGTCCAATTTAATAATACAACAAATGAAAGGTAACTTTGTTACCAATGACAATAGAATGAGGGCCTATAGGAGTGTTGCCACAGAAATGCTTAATACCTTCACTGAATCCGAGCTTGCCAAGATTTCTAGAAACCATAATATTCATGCACACAGCCTAGCCACTTTTTCTGGTACATGCAAGCTTCCCTTTGAGCTAAATCACCATTTCACTTCTGAGATAAAACATAGGCCCAATGTTCCTAACAACATTAAAGACTGGAAAGTATTTGAAAATGATGCCCAGATTAACAATTTCCTCACTCTAGAGGGCGAGTTTTCAAATTTAAACATTGACATGGAGGCCATGAACGATTCCCAACAGCAAACAAGTGAAAAAAAGCAGGCTGTAATAGCTGGAACAGCAAAACAAATCCTTAACCCAACTGTTTTTGACAATGCAAACATAGAAAAGCTTAAACAAATACATTTAGAGGAAACAACCAAAGCAGAGGCCGAGTTCATTAATCTAAAGGATAAATTTTTGCCTGCTGGCCTCACTCCATTAGAAGACATGTTTGATGATAATGATGTGCCCAAAAAGCCAAAAATGGAGCCTCTGAATGCCGCTATAGAAGAACACAACATAGGGACAGCAGAAAAGCCCACAATGATTAAATTATCCAAAAACTTACCATCTGATCAAAAGCCAAAGTATGTGGATTTGTTCAAAGAGTTCCAAGATGTATTTGCTTGGAGTTATGAGGACTTGAAGTCTTATGACACCTCAGTAATTCAACATACCATCCCCTTAAAACCAAATCAAAAACCATTCGAGCAGAAACTTAGAAGAATAAACCTTATGCTTCTTCCCCTCATTGAGAAGGAAGTGAAGAGAATGTTTGAGGCTGGTATCATAGCACCCATCAGATTTTCTAAATGGGTATCCAACCTGGTTCCCACAAGGAAAAAATCAGTGGAGATCAAACTGTGTGTAGACCTACGAAACTTAAACCAGGTCTCTTTAAAAGACCACTATCCTTTGCCTAAAATGGACCACATCCTACAAAGAGTAGTGGGGTCATCTAGAATTTCTTTACTAGATGGATTTTCAGGTTCCAATCAAATACTTGTTCACCTGGATGACCAAGACAAGGCAGCCTTTACCACACCGTGGGGAACATTTAAGAATGCTAAAATGCCTTTCGGGCTAAAGAACATTGGTGCCACCTTTCAAAGGGCAATGGATGTTGCATTTTCCAAGGAAATCCATGATTTCTTGGTTGTCTATCTTGATGACTTAACCCATTTCTCTAAATCCGATCAAGAGCACCTCAAACACTTAAGGAAAATCTTCATGACATGCAAGAAATATGGCATTTCCTTGAATCCTAAGAAGGCCTTGTTTGGCCTTGAGGAAGGTAAGTTACTAGGCCACATAATTTCAAAAGATGGTATCAAAATTGATCCTGAAAGAATTCAAGAAATCCTTCAAATTCCATACCCAAGAAACATAAAAGAGTTGCAAGCATTCCTTGGAAAGATCAATTTCCAAAGGAGATTTATCCCAAATTTAGTTGAACTGATAAGACTGTTAAGTAACATGCTAAAAAGGGATGCCAAGGTGAGGTGGTCTCTTGAAACTGAGAAAGCTTTTGAGAGTATCAAAGCTGCCTTGACTCAAACGCCTGTACTCACAAGCCCACAATTTGACAAAGATTTTATCATTTTTTCTTTTGCATCTGAGCACACTACAGCGGTTGTCCTTTTGCGAAAGGATGATCAAGGGAATGAAAAGCCCATTGCATTTTTTAGCCGAGCCTTAAGAGATGCACCCTTGAAATATCAAATTATGGAAAAGCAGGCCTATGCCCTTGTTAAAGCCATCAAAGACTTCAAAGTTTATATTCTATATTCACATGTGATTGCCTATGTCCCAAACTCTGTTGTAAAATACATATTAACTCAAGAGGGACTAGAAGGCAGAAAAGGCAAGTGGATTTCCAGTATTCTTGAATATGACATTGAGATAAAACACACCAAGCTGATAAAGGGACAAGGTCTAGCCAAGCTAATGTCCGAAACAAAATTTCAGGCCTTAGACATTAACCAACTGGACAATGAACAGGAGTTGGCGACTCCATAGATCAGTGAAACCTTTTTACAATCCCCATGATATGCTGATATTTGCTATGTTTTGTTAAACCTGTGTGCTCCCCCAGGGTTGTCCAGAACAAAAAAAATATTTTTGAAGATGAAAGCATCAAAGTTTTGTGTCTTAGATGGTGCCCTATTTTGGAGAAATCATGAAGGCATATTGTTAAACTGTTTGACCATGAATGAAACCAACAACATCATGAAAGAGTTCCATGCAGGGGACTGTGGAGGGCATATATATTGGAAGTCCACTACTGACAAGATTTTAAGGGCTGGTTATTATTGGCCCTCTCTATTTGCAGATGTTAAGAAATTTGTTGTTTCATGTCACAAATGCCAAATCTTTGAAGGAAAAAGAAAATTGATGCCTTTTCCCCTTAAGCCCATCTGAACCGAAAAGCCTTTTCACAATGGGGTCTTGACTTCATAGGTGAAATCCATCCCTCTTCTTCAGGCCAACACAAGTGGATTTTAACAACCATCGACTATTTCACCAAGTGGATTGAAGCGATCCCACGTAGGCAAGCCAATGACTCCACTATTATTCGATTCCTTGAGGACAATATCCTTTCTAGATTTGCCTGCCCTGAGAAAATCATCACTGACAATGCTGCTGCCTTCAAATCTAGAAAGATGATCAACTTCTGCCATAAATTTCACATTACCTTGGGCCACTCTAAAGCCTACTACCCTCAAGGTAATGGCTTGTCCGATTCATCCAACAAAAGCCTCATCAACATCATAAAGAAAGTGCTGGAAGAAAACAAAAAGAACTGGCATAGGAAGCTCACAAATGCCCTGTGGGTAGACAAACTATCAACCAAGAGATCCATTGGGATGAGCCCTTATGAGCTAGTATATGGCATGGAAGCCAGATTTCCTTCATCTTTGGGCATTCCTACTATCAAACTAGTATAGGAGATTCAAGCTGAACCAAACGACAATCAAAGAAGAATTAATCAGACCATTCATCTCCAGCAAACCAGAGAACAAGTGTATGACAGAACTCAGATTTTGCAAGAGAAAGTCAAAAATATGTTTGACAAGAGAGCCAAGGCTAAGGATTTATGTGTTGGCAGCAAATTTCTAAGGTGGGACTCACGAAGAGAAGACAAGGGCAAACATGCAAAATTCAATTTTCTTTGGAAAGGTCCATTCATTATTAGCATTGTGCAAGGCAATAACACATATTTCCTCAATTCTGTAGATGGCTGCTCAGCTGAAGAGGGCCCTGTAAATGGCCGAATGTTAAAGCATTATCATGATCCCTTTTGTTGAGAATCTCCCAGCGGTATTATTTCTGTACATAAAAGTTTGTATATATCAGCACTTTGTTTTATTTTTGTATAACAGTCCGAGTGATAGAGCACGTAGAAGAAAGCAGGCAATGTTGTACAATTCACAAGCAATTCATTTGAGGGAAAGTGTTGTTCTCATTCCATAATTTCAAGAGACTAACAGTTAGCACTAAGAATTTTCAATTTACAGCAATAATAGAAGACCAAGGCAGTCTGACCTGCTATTCTTGGCCTTTCCACAAGGAAAAGCCATCCCCAAGTGGAGCCACTATTAGCCTCCTGCTGCAGCAGGTTACTCATATTTCATGATTAACATTTTTACATGCCAAATATGTCATACTTTGCATGTTGCAATGTTCCATATTTGCTACAGAGGCCAAAGAAGAATGCCATGAGGGTGTGCTAGCTTAAATGCCACTGTTGTGTTCCAATTTTGATGTGTTATTCCATTTTTGAAGAATTTTTAGTTAAAGAGAGGGCCAAACAGTTTAATCTTGGTCTCCCTAGGATTCAATTTCTTGTTTTAGAATATAGAGAATGAATATCTGTCCAAACAGCTCAATCTTGGCAGATTCTTAGATAGGTAGAGAAGCAAGGGTGCTCAACAGCTTAATCTAAGCCCCTGGATGAAATAAGTATAGTTGTAGATAGGAATACAGAAAAAGAAAAAAGTTGAAAACCTGGGTCTGCAAGTCTAAGTGCACCCAAACCAAAAAGAAGAAAAAATGCTAGGTAAGTAGGCTGGGTAGGTAGTTTTGAGGTTGCAGAATGTTGATTTGTGATCAGTTTCATGTTTTCAAGTGTCATATCTCTTCAAGTCACAAATGCTAGGCAGTTTTCATATGGAGGAGCTCAAGTGAGGCATGACTAACTTCCCCCTTCTTCCTTATTCCCTGAATCATTCACTAACTTCCCCAAAGAGGTCAAGATTTGCTTGATATCTCTTAGTTTTATCATTTTCATATTAATTGTCTTGGTAAAGGTCTGCTTTACTCAAGGAATGTTCATACTTCCTTTATGAATCATTTTTTTCCCCTAATAGCCTAAGATTCACATACTTAGCGCTTTCTTATCACTTTTCATATTAACTACTAATTTTACTATATAGCTCCCTATCTATCTCTCTTTCCCCTACTAAAATTATGCTAATAACTCCCCTATATACTTATCCCCTTCCCCTGGTTGAAAAATAACCATAAGGTAACACTTGGGAATTGCTAAGTTTATCCGAGACTTAGTAAGAACCCTCCTTTTGTCTCAAAAAACCATCGTCCAATGAAAAGGACCCCTTCCTATGCATAAAATCCCTCCTCTAATGTATAAAAACCCCTTTGCATTTCCATTGGACTCTTTCCATGACATAAATTCCTCCTCCTAATGCACAAAACCTATGCTCTGCCCCTTTTCCTAAAGTCCCGCATGTAAATAAATTAACCCCGCACATTCAACCCCAAAACCCACTTTTCTAAAGTTTTTCCCCATCCTCGTCGAATTAAAAAATTAAATATTGGCACGGGCCTCGTCCTTATCCCTCCGCCGCCTTACCTGTCCCGTTGGCCGTTAGATCTTGCGCGCCCTAGATCTACGGTGGGCGGGTATTTTCCTACCCCGATATGCCGAGGGTTAGCGTCCGGGAGATGGGCGGTTTTGCCGTCGTACTCCCGCCACGCATCGCCCTCTCGGCTGTGGCTGAGGCCCCTTCCCCGATACCGCCTGTGCGCTAAAGTGGTGTGCCTGAAACCAGAAACCGCTCTCCCCTTGTGTGACGTATGCACCGCGTCACCCTGCCACATCACTGCCACGTCACCCCTTCCTGCCTATGTCGGCCTCCTACCACCATACTGCCATGTCATCACCCTGCCATACTGCCATGTCACCCCACTGACATCACCCTGTTGACGTCACCTCCGTACTAGGACCCACTGCTCACGTCATGCTGACGTCACCTGCCGTACTGCTGACGTCACCCACCATACCGCTGACGTCATCCGTCGAAAGGAAAGCGCACGAGCACGAAATCGATGCTTCGGAGGCCCGGATTCAAATTCTGAGGCAGTTTTCGATCATGCATCGCTACGGGAAATAGGCCAAAGTGGGGAATCTTTTTGTTCAGCAGTCGTTTTTGCACCGAAAAGGGCAGAAAAGGGCCGATTTAACAGTTTTAGCGTGTCAGCAGAGAGAGAGAGTCCTGATTCAGGCATAAAAGAGTATCAGAAGCAGAATGAAGCCCAATTTAATGCCAAAGAGTATCAGTGTTGCGGCAAAGTTTATCAGTGAATATTTTTTCAGTGCTCGAAGCTGATAAACATTGAAGAGCCCCCCATTAAGTCAAAGAAGCAGTAAAAGCCATTTAAAGGCTCTAAAATCATAGTTAGTACACATTAAAGTCACATAAGATCAGTGGACCAAAGCTTCAAGCACAGTTATTGCAGAAGCACTGCACCAAGCCACCAAGGACACCATATTAACTCATTTTGATCCAGTTGCCCCTGGCGCAGCTCAATAGACATTTACTTGCATTTAATTTCAGCACAAGTTTAGGTTTAAAAGCTCTTTTCCTGCAGACCTATTTAGGTCAGCTGTAATAAATACTTTTAGATATTTTTCCTATAAAGACAACCCTGAACAATGTAATGAGGGTTGGTTGTTATTGACTAGATAGTTGGATAAAGAATTCCAAGAGAGACTCGCACTGTGTATCTCATATTTTTCTATAATCAATGACCTGCTTACGAGCTTGGAGAATGGACTATCTGATGTGTTCTTAATGTTTCTGAAGATTGAATGAGGGAATTCTTGTGCTGTTTTCTAAATCAATAAGTATTTCTTACCTCTGCTATTTCAATTTCACATATGCTCAAGTTACAGAACAAAAGTCTGGTTTAGAATTTGCTTACCTGCACTCTATGCTCAGTTTCTGTGGCTTCTTAATGTTTTCCTCTTGATTTAGGCATAATATGAATTCCTTATGGCTCATATTTTCCCTACTTCATAAATGAATGACTGTTATCAAGGAATTCTTAGCTGCTCCCAGGTAGGGCTCGTTCATCTTCTCGCTTCTAACCTGATTGAGAGATTCTTTGTTGCCTCTCATTTCTTAGCTCTCAAACCATCCTCATTTAGCCCGAGTATTGTTTCATGAGCATCTACCTTGCCCCTCTTTCCTCTTGTGACCAAGAAAACAAATCAGCAGTCTTACTCCATGACTCCATGCCCAATGGTTTGAAACTTGTCACTCTATGCATTACCTCTCCACTTGAAAGCATCCTCCTTCCATCCAAACACCACCCAAACATAAAACAAACCCCTGTGAACACAATAAATAGCCTAAAATCATCATCAACAAAGCTAAATCATCAAGAGAGAGCCCTCTCTGATTGTAGGTGGGCTAGAACCTGCAGTCCAAAGATTTGTTTGTGGTTACCTTGGCTATATCCCTTCAGGAGCTTAGGGACAACCTGAGTGTTAACAGGAGCGACTAGGTTACTTGTTAGCCTATCTATCCTTTTTTCTTTTATAAACATACAGACGGAGCCTGAAGTCAAGCCAGCTAGCCTTCGAACTACATTTGTCATACAAATGCAAAGTAGATCAATGTTGCTTCAGTCAATCTTCAGGTTTTTTTTATACTTTAAACAATAGATTTGCAAGCAATCTAATTGCCCTGAGTAGTGGCTTTAGTAACCTCTTAAATCACCCCTATGTTTTTACATACATTGATCTATACTTATTCAGCTTAAACACCTGAACTAAACGGCAAACTGTGAGTGAAATCTCATTCAAAGTCTCGCACTGTAACCATCGCACCCTGCCTTCAAGGCAGCCTGTATGCATTGCAATTCTCGAATGGAGTAGGTGCATTGCTTACTGAGTTCACTGTGTAATAGGTGCGATGGTAAGGGAGGACTGATTTTACCTTTCGACTGTGGATTTTTCTCACTGTTTTCAGTCTTATTCAAGAGTTTTTACTATCTGTAATCAGCGTACTTCTATGAATACCCCCTTCTCTTGCATTATTCCGCCTCCTTAGTGCAATGAACTATAAACGTTTTTTATGTATTGTGTGTCATTTTAGTTCTCCTTTGCAAAAAGTAACATAGTCGAACTGTCTAATCTAGATCTGAAAGTGTCGTAGCTGTCATTTTCAGTTTTAGAAAACAATTCCATTGTTTTAGATAGTTGATTATACGGTTACTATTGCATAATATTTGATTTACTAGTTTTAAAGTGTCGAAAAGCAATTTCGATTTCAAAATCGCAAAGTATCTCTCTTGCTTTCACTTCGTTTTGAGAAAGAATTTTGTTGAGTACAGTCTCTTTAAAAGTAATTCAGTTTTGCACATAGTTTTCTTAGTGTCATTTACACCTTAAGAGAGCTAAAAACCAATACATGCATGTGAATTTGCATCTTGAATGCTTGGCTTGATTTAGTACTGTGCATATTAGCGTGTGCTCTGTGCTTTGTGAAGAAAAGATGCTTGAATTTCTTCCCCTTAGTAGCTAGGATTCATTGATGAAAGAAGATAAAACGTTTGTTTATCATCTTAGACTGCATTTAAGAATTATACATACATCACATGGTGAACCTGAAAGGAAAACTGGTAAGCAAGATCAACTTAAAATAAATCTCAATGAATCTAACAACGCTTTGGAACTTAACACAACATCTAGAGGTCTAGCCTAGAGATGTATTCCAACATCGCAAAGCCTGGTAACTGTTGCTTTCAATGCTGGTTGGGTTATTCCTCCACTCTGAGACGATAAGTGCCAGTAAGGACTTGTGCTCCCATGTACCATCGTGTATATATTGGGAGGCCACTATAGGCTGCATCCTTTATCCTTAGGAACCCTGTCTACCGCCCTATCGATCGTAATGCACCGAACACAGTATTCGGGAAGACTGACTGTGGTACTGTAAAAAGTATTCTACAGTTTTACGATTGGTTTGGTAATCCTCTCTGCCTAGATCTCCAGAGAAGTCCATTTTGATCCTTTTCAGACTCCTTAAAGGGAAATGTCCTCTAAGTGCTTGTCACTTCAAGCTCAATAAAAATTGAGGGCGACTAGAGTCATCTTTTGTTTTTTCTCGATTCTTTAAAATTGAGAAAACAAGTTGTGTCCAAGCGTCTAAAAATTTATTTTAAATCGGAATAACGTCACAAATTCCCCCGTTGATCTTCAGGTTAAGAAAATGGAGTCTACCAACCATGGATTTCCTCGTGAAGGAAATCCTAGTCCCTTCCTATCTTGGGGAGATGTTGGTCCACCCCATATGGCCACTTTGTCACTTCTAGGATTGACAATTGGTTTGCCAGTCTGGCTCTTCTCTACCTCCGTCGTTCAGAATCCCACAATTCTTGAACAGTATAACCAACAACTAGACAACACTAGAGTTGCCTCCCAACCTTCTACTTCATCTGATTCTCCTTCTCATCCTTCCTCTTCACTTGACAAAGCCGATAAAGCTAAAAGTCAAGTAACTGAGAAGAAGAAGAAGCAGAAAGAGAAAAAGGAAAAGAAGAAAAAGGAACCAAAATCGAAAGGGAATAACCAAGTATCGTCTAGCAAAAATCCACACATCGCACAGTCAAAACCTAAATCTCCTTGCGTCATTTCCAATGGAGACCACTTTCACCAAGATTGTCCCTGTATCCCTCAGATCTTAAGGGACTGGTCTCCTCATTTGCACCATTCGGTAGCATCGACCTCTAGTGATCATGTTGAATGCTCACCGTCAACCAGTGAAAGTGAAGCACATGGACAAAGAAGTAATCCTAGACTTCCTTGTAAGTTGTGTGAAGGCGATCACGCTGTCCACCGTTGTCCCTTCCTTGAAGAGGCTAAAAGAATTTTAGGTAATCGTCGAGTTTCATTGTTACGACTTCCTCCTGAATATCAAAAACCTTTCCGAGTCCTCCACCGGTTGAAAATCCGGCTAGCCCATCCTTGTGGTCAGCCGAAGCACCTATCATTGCAAATGAACCTTCGGAATCCATAACAGACGAAAGTCAAAGGGTCGATACGGCAGTTGACCCAGTATTTCCTTCAGAGTGTTCATCTTCTAACGATACCGTCACTGAAGAGAAAGAGAATGACACTGTTCAAATTCTTTTCATCAACACTGATTCCGATGAGCTTGGGGGCAATCCTCCCGTTCCTTTACCGCAGGAAGGAATTTCATAAGAGTCCTACTCGTCCGTCTATTCAGTCCTACCACCAAGCAACCTAGTGGTTTCCTTCGACTAGAATCTACTAGGAAGACCCTGTTTACGAACCAGTGTACCATTCAGAATTATTGTACAAGCTTACAGAATGGTCATGGTTGGTACCATCATTGATGAAGGGGCTTCTCTGAGTATCCTTTCCTCAACTGCTTGGAAAGCGATTGGTTCGCCATCGCTTTTGCCTGAAATGAGAAATCTAATAGGCTTCGACAAGGGAACCAGTTGACCTTTAGGGATCCTTCCAAATGTGCCCGTTACTTTGAGAAGGAAAATTGTTTACATGAACGTTATGGTAGTTCAAGGACCTTTAGATTACAATCTACTCCTTGGACGTGACTATATTTATTGCATGGAACCATTGTCTCCTCACTCTTTAAAGTAATGTGATTTCTGCACGAAGGCAGAATGGTCAAGCTCGTAGACCAAATTTCATTCCCCAGTTCATGCATCGCAAATAGTCAAATGCCATCCCTGAATGGTCTTTTCACACAACAAATGTCTCATCGGTCTCCATTCCATCCACCTGATGAACGCGAGTGGTTCAGAAAGATGTGACTGAAACCTAGGGGGCATGCACCCTGTTTTGTTTCGGCAGGAAAACCTTAGGTATAGAGTGGATTTTCGAGAGGGATATATGACTAGTCTGGCGAACCCGTCCTTACAGGAAAATGGGAACGGGCTGGAATAAGATATCTTTGTTAAAGTTATGTGAGTGGAGGTGCGTCTGCTCCATTCACCTTTGTCTGTTTCGATAGACATCGTCGAAGAAGCATTTTTCATGGTAACCTGGAAATTTTTTGCTATACCTGGGGGCATGAAAACCTTTTGTAAGCAAGCGAGAAATGACCAGCTAACGTTACCTCTATGATTCCGCTGACTTCAACCATCTAGACCGGGTGAGTGGCTGGAACCATTCACCTTTGTAGGGGCAATATACGCGCCGACAAAGTAAAGGAAAAATTGTCCAACCTAGCCTTGATGGTGATATTAGTAGTTAAATGGAGAGGCGTAGTTGGTCGTTCCTAGCATGCATGCAAGAGGCTCCAGGGAAAAGCTTCAAAAGTTACAAGCTCCTTAAAAAATGGCATCTTGAATGAGACATTTTTATCATACAACTGGCGAGCAATGTTGTCACAGAGTTCAAGCTCGTTAAAAAATAAACTCTCCACGAGGAGTTTTAACGCATAGTTCAAGCTCGTGAAAAAATAAACATAAGTCATGAGCAAGTGTTTCTCCCCGCGTTTAAGCTCATTAAAAAATGAACGGGTGAGTAACCATTGTGAATGCCTTATCGCCAACTTTTGAGCCTTGGTCGTGTTCTCACCATCACCTCCACTCTGCTTTTTAGCCGATTAGTCACCCCCATATGATTGTTTACCCCTTCGAGGAAAATCTACGAAGAGTGATTCTGCTAGCCATCCTTGTAACACTGCCATGATTGGAAAATTCCAAATCTTACCTGGAATCAGCTGCTACTCGAAACTATCATTGGTTCCTCGAAAACGAGTCTTCTTTAAGCTATTTTCACCTGACTCATAAAATATGAAAAGATTTCTGAGCGATTGGCCTCTCCGACTCATTAAAAGGCATCGAAAGTGCTATCCGTCCTCTAGATTTTAATCTTTTTGGACCTGAGGGATTATTACACAAAAAGATCGAGCGCTTGTCTTGTTCGTCTCGTTATAACTATCGAAAATTCATCCCTTTTGTATTATTTTACAATTTTTTGGACTTAAGGGATTATACAATGAAAAAGAACCTTCAGATTCCTCTTTCTGTTTCTTTGAAACTCTCTAAAGTTGAAAGAGATCGAGTTATCTTTGTCGTTAAACTCGTTAAAACTAAATAGCGACAAACTCATCCAACAAGACGAGAACGAGTTTCACTGTCGTTAGGATCGCTAAAATATAGCGACAGGTTTGCCCGGAGGGTGGATTATAGAACAAGCATATGTTATCCTCCTCAATATTAACAAAAATAAAGAGGTACTGGTCAATAATGACTGGGGAAAATTGGGAAGAAAACAAGAAGAAACTTTATTGGTAGCAAGTCGTTCTTGAACATGACACTTTCCTTCCACATCCATGCCGGGTTGGGTTGTTCCGTTCATTAGTCTTCACCACTAGTCCGTCACACCATCCATCTCTGGGGTTAACGCTACCAATCCATCATCAGTGTCACCGATATGTTCAAGAGAAGTCATTCAGACAATTCACCTGAGTCTCACCCACTACTATACATTCATGCTTCATTCCTTTATGACCGCCACCCTGAACCCCATATCGTTAGTCTGTTTTCACCTCCAAAATCATTTGCTTCATTCCATGTCGTTGATGTGGGATTCATTAAGGCCCTCTTGCGACGGGTCACTTCTTGTCGACATCAGCTCATTATCCAAGAAGTTGACTTAAGAACAACCCTTTCAGTACTTTGAAGCTTGCATGCCTCAATGGCAAGTTTTCTCACTTTCGGTGACAGGTTTACATCAATGGCCTTCGACCGATGAGATTTTGCGTGGTTGTTCGGACACCAAGTCCTTTTTCACACCACGTAAATTGTACTGTAGTACCTTGAGGGTCATTGTCATTATTGGTGATTCCTCTCGTGCCTATTAACAGCTTACATCATTGGCTAGTAATGAGGCGATGTCTTTCCATGTTCAACTCCAAAAAACTTTTCACATGGGTCGACTTGTACTTCGAGTGAATATTGGTTGAGTTTGAAGACCCCAGATCTAGTTTCATCCATCCGGGCTGCGATATATTCAGGGATATAAAACATCCAGTGTACATCATTGTCGATCAGATGATCATCCAAATCAAAGGATGACGTGTCCATATCATCAGTCTGTCACACAGACGATCGTCTATCCTATGTACATGAAAACGAGTTTTAAAAGTTGAGCATGGGAATGCCCGCCTCAACCAGATCATGAAAAAATGTTGTCAAATAATGTGTTGTATTGTATCTTATTACAGGTCGCCTCCCAGCTTAGAGAAACTTCAGATCCTCATAGTAAAGCATTTCACTCGACATCAAAAATGATTAACGACCTCATGCTTTAGGGGGCAACTGTTATAGACATTTTTGGGCACTTCAACCCCAATCACAAATGTCCATAAACCAAGGGCTCTTAAGTCCCTAAAATGGTTGCTTCACTGCCTAAAGGAACAAGGTCAACTGATTACATCATCTCCCAGAAGTTCTCCACTGAAAACTGCTCATAAATGGTCAAAACTAGACCATACTGAAAGCTCCATGCAAAGGGTGCGATGCATATCACCTTACCAATGTACAGGGTGCGACGCATACTATTTTTCTCCTCTGTAGGGTGCGATGGTTGGGAATGGACAAGTGGCAGAGACCAAAATGCGAGGTGGAAGATCATGGAATCTTCCAGAAGCTTCCCCTCTGACACTTACCACTCCATTTTCGACCAAGGATGAGTAAGAGATCTTCATTCTCCAAGTGGAAGCAGGAACTATTAGAGAGAAGAAACTAATCAAGATCCCACAAGATGACTCACCTCTCTGTAATCATCTATATATGGATCCCTCTTCACAGAGATCCAGGGGTTGGAATTTTGTAACTTATAGAGAAGTGTTGTTGGTATTTTGGTGTACATTCACAGTGTTGGGTGATTTTTCTTTGCTTGAGGTGAAAGAAGGGCTTCTTAGCTGGAGGATGATGTTGGGTCAGAGCTGCTCATGGTTGTAATCCTCTTGCTACTTTTTATCTGAATAAAGCTATTCTTGTTTCCTTCCATATTTTGGTGTACTTGTTTATATATGCTTGTATATCGTTAATGTACATCTGATCCTGCATTATTTATGAATTTAGATCCTTGTTTCTTGCATAGTAGTATGTTGTTGTGATTCTACAGGTCCTTTTGAAGCTAAGCAGATAAAGAGCAAGCGACAAAACTCTATCAAGAAGGAGAGGGAATTGAGCGCAAGACTCAGGTTGGCCCTCTTGGTTCTCCTCTCATCTATTTTCATAAAAGGAATCAATAGTAGACTTTGATTGTTTATTTCTAAAATAGCCACCCATCTTAGTGGGAATAACATCATCCGTGTCGACACTATTCCCATATAACACTATGGTATCTCTCTACAACCTAGGGCGTCTCAACACCCATTGGACATGTCTAAAAATAAACCTCTCTACCCTCAGATATGTGGAATTATGGGTGTTGGAAATTTTATGATAGATCTATCCTTTGGAGTGGTAAATTGTTGCAAACCTTGATTGGAAATGTGAAGAATTATTGAAGGCATTCTAAGGTCTCATTTTGTTACATCTTTTGAAATATTTTTGGAGTCACTATTTGTTAATAAAAAATATTTATTTTGTTGTTCGTTTTGGGTTCCGTTTAAAGTAATATTAACTATTGAAATAACATTTGTAAAAGGAAATACTGATTCACCACCCACCCCTCTTAATATCTCCAGCAGATAGGGAAAACTGAATCATAATCAAAATGAGACAATTGAATTGAAATGAATTGTTAGACACAACTGAACTGTAATAAAAATGACACATCTGAATTTTAATCATAATGTAATTCCATTAATAACATTTACTAAAAAGTACATTCCTTACATACACATTGTGTTGAGATATCAAAAAGATACCAAAAAATAAAGTGAGCTCGTATATAAAAAAACAGAGCTCATATAAATACATCAAAAAGTATGGACTTAATGGTTGTTTATGTTGCTACAATAACATCATAAAAAATAAGAATGCCATAATAGCCTTGATAACAATCACAATCACAAGAACAATGCATTCTTTAACAAGCAACATATATCGATGTATGTGAATGACAATTATTGGAGCACATGTTGACTCCTCCACATATCTTGCACATCTGCCTCCATTGGATGCTACTTCACAAAGTATATCATCAACAACCCTTTAAACATCTAATCGATAAGTTATGATAAATCTTTGAAATTGTGAAGCAATGTTTTTTTCTTATTTGTAGAGGGGTTTCAATTTTATTTATTTATTTATTTTACTTGGTAAATTCCAATCATTTGATTGGATATTAATTCTAAATTGGTGTAAGTGACAATGTCACTTGAACCATAATTCCTTGCTTCTCTTAGACCATCAACTAGGGCAAGATTATAAGCTTCATTGTTGGTGGTTGTCCGAGGAATTTCTCTATTATTTTAATAAACTTGACTTAGTGCTTCATTATGAAGCATAAATCTAGTTCGTGCTTGACTTGGGTTTGGATGACACCAAACTTGAATGATCAAGGTCCACTTTTGCACCCTCTACAAAACAAGAAAATAGTTAAATGAAAAAAAATAATAATGAAAGTTTGTTAAATTTTGTTCAAACTATGTTGCATCAACTCACTATTGCAATGGCAGAAACTCATTGTTATAGTGGTGGAAACTCATTTTTATGGTGGCAGAAACTCCTTGTTATAGTGGATGCAACTCATTGTTATAGTGGCAAAAACTCATTGTTACAATGGTGGAAACTCCATGTTATAGTGGTGGCAACTCCCTATTAGAGTAGCGGAAACTTCCTATTATAGTGGCGACAACTCACTGTTACAATGGTGACAACTCAGCAGGGAAATGGATAGTTATGATTATGAAAATGTAGAAAACATGTTTTCATATTTTTAATCAAAGCATTTATCAATGAACAAGAATTTTAAAATATTGCAAGGCATGTTAACTTCCTATGTTTACTACACTGACGTTGATTTACTATGTTGACCTAATGTTACTATGTTGACCTACATTTACTAGGTCGACCTAAGTTTATTAAGTTGACTTTGGTTTACTAGGTAAACTTATGTTTACTACATTGACCTAGATTTACTATGTTGACATAGTGTTACTAGGTTGACCTATGTTTACTAGGTTGACATAGGTTTATTAGGTTTATAGGTTTAATAGGTTGTCATAGGTTTACAAGGTTCACCTAGGTTTATTAGGTTTACTAGTTTGACTTATGTTTAAGGTTGATATAAGTTTACTAGGTTGATCTAATTTTACTAGATTTTCTAGGTAAGCCATAATCAACCATGGTCTACTATTCAACCATAATAAATGATGGTCAACTATAGTCAACCATTGTCACCATGGTGATTTGTTGTAAACCTTAGTTCATCACTTTCAACATGATCAAATATCAACAACCATGACGAATCATAGTCAATCATAATCTATCATAGATAAGTAAATCTTAATGTGGAGAATCATGCTCATCCATAGTCAACTAAATATTTTCCATAATAAACCCTCAACCATAACTTGAACATATTTGGCCATAGTAAGCCACATTTAATTTTTAATAATTTGAAAGTTATCATTTTTTTGGCCCTTATTAGTGAAAAATAATTACCTTATGAAATAATCATCACTATAATTATAACAATCAAATGATAAAAAGTGAACAAATTCAATTTATTTGCATTCTAGCAGAAGTTATAACAACACTAAATTTTTTATTCTAGAGGAAGTTATAATAATATGGATTATTTTATTTTAGTGGAAGTTATAAAAATATTTATTTGTGTACCTTTATGGAATTTATAATTGAATGTTGAGGTTAAGTTAGACATCGGATTTGTACTAAGTATTCACTGCTTAAATTTCGAATTTACAATCAGAGTAACTATCCTTAACTTAAGAATTTTCATAATCATTCTAAGATTTTATTTTACCTTTTCTTCCTTATTATAAATATATTTATTTTATTTTAGAAAATAAATGCAAAGAAGATGTACCAAAGCAAGTAGTTGTTCATTTCAATTCCACTAATAAGTTCCTTTTCGTGTAGGAGTTTTACATTTTTCTTTTCTTATGATGTTATTATGTTTGGAGTACTCCTTTTCAAATATTTTAAGAAGGATAATTAATACTTGTTATTTGGGCAAAATTTAATAACAAGAGGTCTAATTTGAACCAGATTAGAGAGGACATTGATGACAGTTTTACTAAATGTCAGCGAGAAGGAAAGTATTGTTCTATGAAGGACTTGATTATGAAGATAGTTTTCTATTGCTAGATCCCCAAACTTCTAAAACTTTATTCATTTGTCACCATTTTCGACTATCAATTAACTTGGATCAATGTTAAATTTATTAAGTTGTCATAGTTTCCTAGTATTACCCTATCTAAGTCAAATGTGAAATTCATTCCGTTGTCACACTTTTGGAGTACCAATTAATTTTGAATTTTTTGTTTTGGATACTTACTTTCCATCCCACATCTTAATAAAAAGGTATATAATCAACCTCTTAAATTTATTAAGTTATCAGGGTTTTCTAGTATCAAGTAATTTGCATAAATGTCAATTTTATTCAATTATCATGGTTTTACAGCATCAAGTAACTTAGACAAATGTTGTTTTGGATAACTACTTTCCATCCTACCTCTTAACTATTTGAAGAATTTTTTATATAATTGCCAAATTTTAAATTCCACTCACTTCAAAGGAGAGGTGTTGAAAACAAGTAATTATGACCAAAGATCCAATGTAAATTTGACATTTTAGGTTTGTATGTCTTCCCTGTAAACCTAATAATTCAATATTTGTAGTACATGTAAGAAGACAAGTTCAAACTATGATTACGATAGATTTGTTCAACTAATGGCTACCAATCCTTTGTAATATTGTTTATCTTTTTTGCTAAAAACAACACACATAGAGTGACAACAGGAACAAATTTTGTTGAAAATATGTAACAACAGTGACAAACAAGTTGTTGCAATGGTGATGACTGAGTTGTTGTAATGACGACCAAGATAAGTTCTGTTGCTGCAACTCATTGGTCACCATTGCAACAACAGTGACAAACAAGTTGTTGCAATGGTGATGACTGAGTTGTTGTAATGACGACCAAGATAAGTTCTGTTGCTGCAACTCATTGGTCACCATTGCAGCAACTCACTGAATTTTTTTTAATGGAATAAGTGGCAAGAAAAGATGGTACTGTAATGAAATTTGGGAGGAAGCCAGCCCTGCTCACTAGATACATCTGCTCTGTGTTCGCTAACTAGCCCAAAGGGTTAGAAACCCTAAAACAATATCCTAAAAAAAATTTAGCCAGAGCAAAAATAACAATATCCTAAAAAAAAATTCAGCAAGAGCAAAAATAATGCATAAAATATGTAGAAAATGCATATAATTTATAAAAAAACCAGTAATTTTACCTTTGCAAAAGGTAACCCTCTCTACACAATGGTAACAATTCATGCCTATGGTAACCTTGTTGACAATTGAGCCTACTTTTCGATATTCGGAGAGAACTCTCTCTTTCCCTCTCAAAAATAATTCCAGAGGAAATATTTCAGAAGGAGAAATGGACTCGACGTAGGAAAAATATACTCAATGGAAGAGAAATGGACTCGGCAAGAGAGAAAATAACTTAGGAGAGGAATAAAGGACTTGAAAGGATGACAAATTTCTAAAAACGATCTGCAAAATGAAGATGGAGTCCAATGAATATTGTTGAAGGAGTAAGAAAATTTCTGAAAATGGTATGGAAAATGAAATTGTTGGGAGCTCCAAATCCTTGAGTCGACAAAATGAAATGGGATGTTTGCAGAGCGGAATCAACAGAAAAAGCGATAAGGGCTTTATGTTTCCACGCGCGATAGATTGAAAAAATCCATCGACTCTTACGAGCCCATAAATTTGGAATTCAAAATTTGAAATTCCTTCACCATATGTAAGCATTCGAAATGCAGCCATTGATGAACTTTGGGACAGTTAGAGGGGTTGTCCTACAGAGGAGCTGGTGTCAAACAGTGGCAAACAAAACTCTCTGTTACAGTGACAACAATGGTGATGGAAAAGAGATTTCGACAGAGAGTGGGAGACGGAGAAAATTCATTTGAAGACAATGAAGAGTTCGTTTCGTTCAAGGGGCCCACGTTGTAGAGGAGATCGTCAGAAGGGCCACAGCAATGGTGATCAAGCTCAAAACACGAAGGGTGTTTTGTCAACCCGTTAGCTTACTCCAATAAGCAATTGCATGCCACAAAAGTGATTAGAGCAATAAGGAATTTGAAGGTAGAAACATGAAGGCCAGCCAGCCAGTAGATAATAGGCACATTAATCAGGAACCTTGAAGTGTCAAGTTAATGACTTGAGAAACCCCAACACTTTTTATTATCCCATGTAGACATCAAAAACCTTCACACTTTTAAGCAAGCACATTGAACTTTGCTTTCAATAAAAATATATTTCATCAATTTAAGAAACCATCCATCACTACTTGTCACAAGCCCTTACCAACCTTATCCCTCATCGATGTCTTTTAAAATGTAAGCCTTCTCATCTTAGTAGCTAAACTAAATACTTTTATGAAGGAGGTTAAACTAAATACTTTTGTCAAAGAGGTTACATGTTTGAGATGTTTTTCCAATTTTATTTGGCATTCTTATTTTTGAACGTATGAATTTAGATATTTTATTAGTTAATGTTAAGAATCTCATAAAATGAAGGCACGAAATTATTAAGTTGGGTTGTAAAATTTATCTAGTTTTTATTGTGATTATAAATTAGGATGTCTTATAATTTTATCTTCAAGAAATAAAGTAAATTTGTCTCTAGTTTTCAATTATGTGTGTGTGTTTTGGTTTGTCAATTTGGTCCTTGGGTGTAGTTTTTCACATTTAGAGCTAAATCCTATATTGAAAGAGGTTGAAGCTTTATATTTTGAAAGAGGATAAAAGTTTGACAATATCTTTTTATCATCTTGCTCTTCAAAATTCAATATTTACATGGAAAGAAATATGAAAGCTAATGGTTTATTGAAAGTTATAATTATAATGTAGCATATAAGTATCTATGATAATAGAAAATACGAAAAAATACATTTATTTTACATTTTTACAAGCTTGGCAAATGAATTCCCTAAGAAAGCTGGTAATTAAAACATAATTACAACTAGCAATTGCATGAGATGTTGCAAAGAAAACACCGTAAGGCATAAATTTGAGTAAAATCATGACATATAGAAGATCACTAAATATAAAAATTAGTAAACAAAATGTCATTCAAAGCTAGAAGATAAAGATAAAGCACTTACATTGTGCCAAATTTACATATTGTATAACCTTTCTAACATAGATTGCCTCTCAATCTTCAAAGCCACTCTTTCAAGTTCCAATAGAAAATATTTGATAAAAAGGATGTTCTTTTTAGATATTGAATTGTCTCACTTGATCAAAAGCTTACAGCCTTTTACCATTTGCTCTTAAGGTGATTGGATTAGCCTTTGCTTGTCCTTGCTTAACTTATTTTGGGCATTTGGACTATTTTGTGACAGAGGAGGTGTATATTCAAAGTTTTTCCCAAAATTAAAATTAAAAATTTAACCATTCAATGAAGTAGTTTTAAAGAAGAGGTAAGAACTATATATATATATATATATTATATATATATATATATATTATATATATATATATATATAGATATATATATATATATTCCTTGAGATAACAACTTTAATTCACTATTTAGAGGTATCATGGGGAACTTTTACGTGAGAAGCCGCGAGCTTCCCTTTATTTAGGATGATATTCTGTGAGACTTGGTTATGTATTTGACTAGGAAGAGACCTATAAATAAACACAAAATATTTATTATGCCTTAGAAAGCACACTCTATTCCCAAAAAGTGGAAAAATGATGCAAAGTGTACCTTTGATGCTGAGATTGTTTCCTTCCACATTGTTTTGGTGTATAATTCATTCTCCTCTCATATTAGTTTGTGACCATTTTTCAATATTAAACTATCTCACTTGATCAAAAGCTTGTAGTCTTTTACATTCTCCCTACATATAATTTGATTTTGAATGTACTGATTTATGCATTATTGTATGTCAAGGTATAATGGAGGATAATTATTGGTGTGATACATAAATTTCATAATTATCATTAAGTTACTTGAATATAATATATGATACATGAAAACAAATAAAAACAAAAACATAACTCTACATGTGCATTTTTGTACCTTCTCTCCTTGAAACAAATAATTTTCAATTTTTTCTTCATATTTTTCAAACCACATTCTTTGGAAAAGTTATGAACTTTGCACCATGCTACATGGGGATCCATCTTAGCTTAGACAAGGGATTCAACTCCATGAATATGCTTTGCAATTTTATTATATGTAGGTTCGAATGGGTGGAAATGCCCACACATCATATAACATGAGTAAAAGACTACCCTAGTTATCGGTTCCTCTAAACTTTAAAAGAATAAAAATAACAGAAAATGAAATAAACCAAAAGCCATTTTTCATTAGATATTACCAAAGCTAGATAGTACAGTCCCAAACCAGGTGATGGCAAAGGCCGGAACTCATAGTGAACATGCTTTTCCATATGGGCTAATCTACCTTCCAAATGGTCCAACATTTCCTGAAGACGTTTGTCTCCCCCATTGTAGACTTTCTAGTCTATCATACATGTGCTATTAGATTTGAACTTACGACCTCATACAAAGAAAAACATACTCTTAATTATTAAGCCTAATAAAATTTTATATACTCAGTATGATTGCCACAATCTTTTGTGTTTCCCTTTGTAGCCCTGCTTGATTATGTTTGATGTTCAATTATGGGTTTGTTGTATGGGCATTTTAGGGTGGCCTATTATCTATTTTAGTTTTCTAATGATTACTCTTAGTCCGTTTTGTTTTGCTAAATGTTTTTGGGGTTTTTGACCTGTTATGTCAATGTTGGTAGCTCATTTTTGAGATTGTTTTTTTCTAGGTTAATGTTTGTAAATGACCCTTCTTTTGGTGTGGTAATATTGCCCTGTGCTCACTTTTCCTGAAAATTCCATAAGGTGTTATTGCTCGAATGCATTCAGAAAATACAAAATATAACTTTATTCTTCATTTGGAAGAATAATATTATGAGTGTCTCTTTCTTCGGAATATATATATATATATATTATATATATTAAGAATTGCATGATTATAGTGAAGGTATTTTTAACTATAACTACAAATGGCAATGATTTTGTTGTGAATACTATTTATGTAGAAACCACCATTTATTTTCCATTAATACCTAAAAGTTCTTGTAATTGACTAAGAGCTTGTTTTTCTTGGATCTAAGAAAATAGATAAATGGCTCAAGACCCACATACATTTGGTAGGAGTTAGGAGTGAATCTTTGCCCAGAAGATATGGTTTTCGTTGAATAACTATGATGATTTATCCCACATTTGATGGTTTTCATTGAATAAATATGATGATTTAGTCCACATTTGTTGAGTACAACCCATACTTGTAATTATCATTATCACTTGACCATTGAAGTATGATAGGTTTTACCACATTCTAAGAAAAAGGGGGTTTGGAATAAGACAAAAAAAATTATGGGCTAAGAGCTCATTTTGCTTGGATATAAGGACACAAGTTAATAGGTAGAGACCTAAAGACATCTAAGAATGAAAATCTACTTCATTATAAATTACCATTATATTATTTTAGATGATAATTTTATTTAATTACAATTGCAATGATGAATCAACCTACATTGACCAATAAAAAATAGTAATAACTCTTTACTATTAGTTAATAACTAAATTATACTATACTTTATCTCAGAAGAAAATTATGAAATAATTTTCCACTTATATAATAAATAAAAATATAAAATAATATTTTAAATACCCATTTTATTCTATTAATGAATACACAATGGATAATTATAAATCATACAAAATATATTATTTTTACACATATAATATTATAGTGAATAAAGAGATCTTGCCATAATTTTTTGCAATATTGAAATAGTAAAAAATATGAATAAAAATTGGTTTTATAAATCTAAAAAATAAAAAGTTATTTAATATAAATTATGTATATGACATAAAATAATATCATTAGTTCCTATATATATATATATATGTATATATATATATATCAGCATGTAAAAAGCTTAATATATATTATACTCATGAGCCATATTATATATATACCGCATAATCCCCAGTAATCTATACCAGTATTCCTGTGAGAATATAGAGAACCAGTTCCACATATATATGCGAGATCAATCAATAAAGTAATATAAACTACTGCGAAATACTACATATAAGTATAACAGATGTATGAAAGTCAGATACAAAAAATATGCAGTATGATGAAGTTGAAGCTATTCAACCCATTCCAGGTATTAGAAGTAATGCATAATACTTCTTGCTATTGCCGATCCCTGTTGTATACAAAAATACAAAAATGTTATTATCCACAATTCATATATACCAAACTGAGTTATCCAGGAAATGAATATTCCACCATGCCAATCCTATTGTCTTCCATTATGACATCCATATAAACTTCAGTAAAATTACCAATAATACCTTTTTCCAGATAATGCATCTATCATTTGGTTGTGTTCTCTACCAATATGGATGATAGTTGGCTGCCCCAGTTGATTCCAAAGTTCAGCAATTCTCCTTAACCAACCTTGTAATTCTTGTTGTTTAATCTAATCTTTTCCTTTTACATGGTCTAATATAATCTTAAAGTCCCCATATATATGTATCCCTCGTATATCAAGAATATTAATAAAACAGAGCGTACCCCAAAAGGCCATAGCCTCAACCTTGTTGTTAGTTCCCAATCCAGCATTCCAATGTGCCATATACTGAATATCCCGAGTGAAAACAATCATAATGCTGCAACCACATATATTATTTTGTGTCGCGCCATCGAAGTGAGAAGAAAGAAGATCCATAGTAGGGCAACAAATTCTATAAGTATAATCTTTTGGAATGGTTTCTGGTATGTGATATATTGCATATAATGTAATAATTTTTTCATGTAGCAAACCAAAATCAAGAGACCAATTCTCAAATAGGCACATATTCCTCCATTTCTAAATCGTCCAGAAAATAAATAGTGGTATGGCATGCCAAATTAGTTTTTGATTACTCCACCATTTCATACAGTTTGCAATATTCTGATACGTAAGAATTGGGAAACCAAAATAATTTGAAAGCTTTTTCCATACCTAAGTCACTTTATGACATTGTAAAAATAGATGCATATTATCCTTCGTGGCATTTTTGCAAATTTCACATATATTGAGGCCATGCCAGTTGCGCTTACGCAGGTTCTCCCAAGTGAGGTTCTTGTTATGATAAATAAGCCAAGAAAAACATATGATTTTAATTGGAATGTGATTACTCCAAAGTGCCGAAAGAGTGGACTCCGCAGAATTGCACATAACACCATCAGACAGAGTTATATATACATCCGCAACACTGATATTGCCCTTCTTCATTTTCCCCGCCCATATCAATTTATCCCGTTGTTCTTCCCAGCATATTCCCAAGACGTTGTGGGCCGCACATACTTCATTCCATTATGATCCCAAATAACCAACCATCCCCAGGTCATTTGCAGTTTGCCATATGGGGATTCGGTCCCTCCAAGTACTGATCAATTGGTTCCAGAAGAATATACCATGTTCATGTGAATACTTTAATAAGTTATCCGAGAGACAATAATCCCAAACAGTGCCTTGTATCTTGTCCAGACCAATAATAATGGAATGTCCCATACCCATATTCCATACCAGTTGGTGAAGAAAGTAGTTGGATACTTTAATCATGTTGTTCCAGGTTGCCGAACCAGATATAGTGCTAATATTGTTCCTCCTGAACCAATATATGAATTCACGATTTTTCAAATACTTGTGTTTAATAACCTTGCTCCATATGCTAGAGCCAAATGTGCCACGCGAGAGTGATTTCACCCGCAGTGAGATCCCAAATGTATGCATATTCATGATAACACATCCACCCTTTTTTTTGGCCATGTAATATGCTTCAATTTGGTCAAATGAATTTTATGGCATTCATTGCAGCCCGACCAAATGAATTTGGAAATGATATGATTAATTCTTGTAATAATAGCCTTTGGGAGAAGATGTAAATGAGCCAAGTATACCCCAAGTTGGGTAAGTACAGCTTGTGTGAGAATCACACGCCCCCCCAATGATAGATAGCGAAACTCCCAACGAGACACACAATTGAAGAATCTATCCACCAGCCATTGGCAATCGATATTCCTGTAAGAGTTTGTTTTAGTTGAGTATCCCAGATATTGCGTGCAAGGCACCATAAGTTCTGCTTCTATACCAAATAGGGTCTTGATATATTCAATAAGTTCCATGTCGCCATCATCATGATAAATAATAGATTTATGCAAGTTCATATATTATCCAGATGAGATAGCAAATTTGTTAAATATATGAAATAAATGCAGCCAGGTAAAATGATTTAACAATGCCATAACAAGTACATTATCCACAAAAAAAACTATGTGAAATTTTGATATTGATACCCATTTGCAGTGGCTATATGTGGTCTTCAACGACCTCTTTTTTAATCCATAAGCTCAATCCATCCATAGCCAATATAAATAGGAGAGGAGATAAAGAACATCCTTGATGCAACCCTCGTCTAGTAGGAAAGAAATGGGTAGGAAGTCCATTAATCATAACTGCATAGTCAATGTTCAAGACGCAAGCCATAATCTAGTTAATAAGGGGAGTAAGCCAATCTTGAACAATACCATTCTCAGATACCCCTAATCAACACATTCATACACTTTTTACAAATCCACTTTCATAATACCAACACTTATATGTTTAGTATGAATGGAATGCATGCACTCTTGTGCAATCGCAACAGCATCATGTATTTGTCAGTCTGGTAAAAAATCAATTTGTTCAGGTGTTATGTACTTTGACAATGTAGACCTCATTTAGACAACAATAATTTTAGAGATAATCTTATAGATAAGATTACAAAGTGATATAGGCCTGAAATCACAAAAGTACCAAGATGGAGATTTCTTAGGAATAAGTGCAATATAGGTAGAATTCATATGTGGATGAATGACCCCCCTAATTCTTGACTCCTCCACCATCATCCAAAGCTCATTTTTGAATATATAAAAAAAGTGAATGAAAATCTCAATTGACCACCCATTCGGGCCCGGACTATTGATCTAGGTGGATGTTGGTGGCCACCCACCTATCCCATTTGGACCCCCACAATTGTCTCTTTCAGTTTTTCATTTTCCGTAATTGTAGCACAATTTACTACTTTTAGCAGTTTTTTCGGGTCCTGAACTTCCAGAGTCATTTTGAGGCCCTAAACGACGTTTTTTGGGAAATATGGGGGCAACATGGATCCACGGACCCATGTTTCCCTTCCCAAAGTGGTAGTTCTCGGATAGATATTTCTAACGAGCTATCATATGCATCAAACGGAGATCGTATTCCAAAGTTACGACCCTGGGAAATTGATGTACCAATTTACCCAAAACGGGGCCCACAATTTGGCGTTTCATCTTCTAGGGTTAGGTTTTAGAATGTGAAGGGTTTTACATTGTTTCTCAATAATAAATAGGCCTTTGAGCCTCATTGTAACATAATTTAGAATAGTTCAAAGGCATGTAGCTGCCACATCTCTTCTCAGAGATAAGCTACCATCACCCTAGCTAGTTTATTTCCATTTCTAGTTGTAAGCATATTTCAGTATTTTCCATTAATGAAATGAAGTATTATTTCCACTTCATTTTTGTGTATATGGTTATCTCTGAAATTTGTTGCGTTCCTGTTTAAATCCGGATCAGTGGTATCAGAGCGGTCTGCTTTTTCTCTGTTTTTCTTTGCATGTCCCCAACGAGGTTGGGATATAAGGAGTTAGGGCTTGAACTGGTTGAACCTTTGCCAGACTAGCTCAAATCCCGACAGCCTCCCATGGCGGACGAGAAGAAAGACGAGGGGGCAGGAGATCCCATCAAAATCTTGCTCGAAGAAGCGCTCGAGCGACAACGGAACGCGATGATGGACAGCTTGGCGCAGATCCTTCAGCGGCTACCCAGAAGCGGCGCATCGGCTTCCAGCAGCTTCTCTGGAAACGCCACACCCTTTAAGGTACAAGTTAATTTTGAAATCCCCATATTCGAGGGTCAGATAGACGCAGATGCCGTAGATAAATGGTTAAATCTGCTAGAAGGATATTTTTCTGTTCATGAATTTCAAGTCGAGAAAAGATTGTTTTCGCTCTTCTCAAAGCAGCCCCCCACGTCAAGGACTGGTGGGAAACCTACTGCGAGCAGAAGGATGAAAGTACAGGCTCATTATTTTCAGCCGCACCCACTTGGAATGACTTCCGGGATGCCATCAAGGAGCCGTACTACCTCAAAAGCTATGAGGACAAATACATCAAATGGACCACACTGCAGCAGGGACGAGACCAAGATGTGTCATAGTTCACAAAAAAATTTTATACCCTTCACACACAGTTGGGTATCAAAGATTTTGAGCTACGTTTGGTAATTAAATACCGCGACTGCCTACACAGATACATCCAAGATGAGATGGAGTTCTTGAAGATTTCCTCACTCAGCACAACATATCGATACGCTGTCAAAATCGAGCAAAAGTTCAAACAAAAGAAGCGAGACTTTGAATCTGCAAATCCGAAGCCCAAAGGATAAAGCCAAGGCGGGGTGACCCAAGACAACCCGTCGAAGCCGCAAGAAAATAACAATGCCATGAAGCCGAAGAAGGACAGAGGGAAGTGGTGTGAGTTCCAAAAGAGCCCCACTCACAACACAAGTGAGCGTTGAACCAAACAGTCACTGGTGGCCGAGTTGAAGGCTTCCGAATCAGATGCATGTTCCAACCCTGAGCCAGAACCTGACAAGGGGAATGGCAAAGGGAAGCAGATCATTGATGCAAATCCCAGTGCCACTGTTCCCACTGCCAAAATCCAGAAAAATGATCCCGAAGATCCAGAGGAGGGGGAACGTCTTTTCCACTCATAGATGTGGGTGAAGGGTTCGCCGTTGTAATTCATTGTCGACAACGGCAGCCAAAAGAACCTTGTTTCAACAGAGGTCGTGAAGCGGTTGGGCCTACCAACTACACCACCCGCAACTGTACAGTATCGGGTGGCTTCATGAAGGACGAGATCTCAAAGATCGCCAGCAGTGCCGCCTTCCCTACAGCACCAAACCATTCACAGACGAGGTATTGTGTGATGTTACACCTCTGGATGTTTGTGATGTACTATTAGGCCAACCATACTTGTGGAGGTGACATGTTGTGTATGAGTGAAGGCCTCGTGCTGTCATTATTTCTTTGAATAATTCATTATACAGGATACCAGAGGTAGCCCCACCTACCGCCAGATCTTTGATCACTGCTAAGAAAAGTAGCAAGCGCATCTCCTAGACCAGGAAATTCATCTCTCTGGTTCACTCCCAAAGTAAGGGGAAGATTGTCACCACATCCATGACCCCCACAAAGGGTTCCTCCACACAATAGCAGCAGCAAAGGGATACGGTCATGATAGAACACAGGAACAACTTCTCCTCACCCATAGGGGTACCACACAAGTTTCAGGTGGGCAACAAAGTCTGGTTGCATCAACAGAAAGAATGCCTTACCAGAACCCATCAGAAGCTTAGACCACTTCGACATGGTCCTTACACCAGTACCAAGGCTATGGGCAATAATGATTTGAAGCACAACATTTCTCGATTCCTTCGCTTGCACCGAGTGTTCAATGTGGACCGCCGTGGACCATGCTTCTCACAATTTCTGGACACATTAGAGATTGCATAACAGCTCACCATCGACCCAGCTTAGCAGAAGCTTCCTCATCTCAGGGAGGAACTCAACGCAATGGGGACCATTGCTTCGTAAGGGGCGAGGAATGATCCAGGTGGATGTTGGTGGCCACCCACCTATCCCATTTGGACCCCCACAACTGTCTCTTTCAGTTTTTCAGTTTCCGTAATTGTAGCACAATTTACTACTTTTAGCAGTTTTTTCGGGTCCTAAACTTCCGAAGCCATTTTGAGGCCCTAAACGACGTTTTTTTGGGAAATATGGGGGAAACATGGGTCCATGGACACATGTTATCCTTCCCAAAGTGGTAGTTCTCGGATAGATCTTTCTAACGAGATATCATACGCATCAAATGGAGATCGTATGCCAAAGTTACGACCCCGGGAAATTGATGTACCAATTTACCCAAAACGAGGCCCACAATTTGGCGTTTCACCTTCTAGGGGTAGGTTTTGGAATGTGAAGGGTTTTCCATTGTTTCTCAACAATAAATAGGCCTTCGAGCCTCATTGTAACATAGTTTCGGAACAGTTTAGAGGCATGTAGCCGCACATCTCTTCTCAGAGATAAGCTACCATCGCCCTAGCTGGTTTATTTCCAATTCTGGTTGTAAGAATATTTCGGTATTTTCCATTAATGAAATGAAGCATTATTTCCACTGCATCTTTGTGTATATGCTTTTCTCTGTATTTTATTGCGTTCCTGTTTAAATCCGGATCAAACATGCATCTAATATCCTCTGCAATAAATGAATCCATCCACAACTAGCCACTAGCAACCTCAAAGTCCATAGTGTGGAAAATATGCTAGCTAACTTATCTCTATGCATATGCCAATTGGTATTCTCCTACAGTGGGAGGTGGTAAATCAAGGAAGTGGGTCCAAACCTCTCCACTCCTAGAAATCCTAGTAATAAAATAAATATCCTCCACTTGGGCTAGTACCATAGATTGAGACCAACCTTGAATGCTTTCCTACCATCATCCCAATGATGGATCAATTGCTTAAATATAGTGAGTTTCCCTTAAGGGATGTAGACACCTCATAAAATTTGATGAGGCCAACATTTTTTAAAAGGTCATGCATCTTAGGTGTAATAGGGTGAAGGATCCTCTCCCTCTCCCTATCTATAGCTTCATACTCATGTACAATTATTTTTAAGCATATATATATATATATATATAAAATAAATTGAAATGATAAGATAAACACATATACAAGTATGTTACATTTATCAAAAATTGAAAATAATTTATGTTTGCGAAAATAATGTATTAGAGTAACCAATGTTCCCTTAATAGCTAATATGACTTGGTAAAATGTGAAATATCAAGAAAATATGCACCACCATTCACAATCCTCTATGTGAATTGGTGCACCACTATGGCTATAGTTCTCCATTGTATGTGGTGAACTAGTGTAGTCTTGATGCTCCATCACTTGCGGTGCATCAGTGACATTATTAATGTAAAGCATCCCCACAATAAATTTTTAAATTTAACATTAAGAATTGTGCATTGAATAAAACATTTTGATGCATGATTGTTTCAAAACATAAGGTGCCCCACTGATGTTGTGCCATGTAGTGCACCCTAGAAAATGATGAACTAAGTAATGTGCCATTGACAATGGTGTGCTATGTATTGTGCGCTGACAGTCGATGATTTCTACTATTTTGTGCACCAATGATCCTATACTAATTCAACACACCACACTGCTAATTTGTAAATATGAAATTCATTTTTTTCTTAACTAGACTAGAACAATTGATGTGTGTTTCCCGAAAAAGGCTATGAGCATTGTCTTTGGGGCCCCATGTCAAGAAACAAGCATAATTATTGCAAAAGTGCTCCATGTCTTATGGTGAACTAAGTGAAATTCCAAATATAAGATTTGGTTTGATGAATTCGTGTGATATATTCATGCAATGGACATAGTGCACGAGGAAAATATGGTAATTGTGAACCTAACACTAGCTAGTGCCTTGTGTTTTGAAGCAACCCATGTTTGGGGTGTCCTGAAAAACACACTATCACGGTGCTTCATGTGTATTCATAGGTAGCACTATTGCAAACGTTCTTATGTATTCATAGGAAGCACTATGATGCATTGTTACAATGCATCCTGTGTATTCACAAGATGAATAGAGCTAGATCTAAGGCAAGTTGAATTGTTGAAGCATACCACGATGAATATTTTTTAAGTTGAAAAAAACACAAAGTTAAATCCAATTGTAAATTTTAATCCAATAATATTGAAAATAAGGAGGTAATAAGCAATTCTCATCGTTTCTTCCCACACAAGGAGGCATGGTTGCCCCATACAGTAAAAATGAAAATATATGCCATTTCCAAAAAGTCAAAATTTAAATGAATCAACTAGAAGTCCAACTATAGAAGGAACATTGTAGAGCAATTCAAATAGGGTTGTCATCTAAAGAGAGTGAGCATTGGTGCTTGTGGGAGAGATTACAAGCATGGAAGGAAGGAATTGTGATAATGATATTCAGTTTGTATTTTTTTTAATATTTAGCATTACCACAATGTGCCTGACATATAGATGCACAGGGGCATTAACTTTGATGGAATTGTTAAAATAATTGGTATGAAATAAATTTATTGAGAGAAGATTAAAAAACAATAAGATAAAAATCACAAATCATAAACACATTGCACATAATGTTTATCCTAGAAAACCCTAATTTTGGGGAAACCTAACTAACAAAATTCTATTTGTTCCTTGGTCAAAATGTATCCAAGACAACCAAGTGATCCTTCACTTCTCACTACCCTACACATTACAATGAATTATTCAAGCCTTTTAAAGGCTCCATGGCATGCAATCCATAGACACGAAAACACGGGCAACAAAACCATGTGCCCAAACCACCACTATTTAACCAGACAACTTTAACATTTCATTGAGTTAATTTTTACCTAATGATCCCCCCTTAAAACTTTACTCGGGGTTTTCCTTGAACAAATCCAACCAAATCAACCAAGTGAGTCGACACCGCTCATCTCCAGGATCTACCCCCCTCAAATTTTATATCTAGGGTATTTTTTAATTTGACATGTCTCCTATCACCTAGGTATCAAAATAGATTTTTCTAGTAATATACCTGCAGTATGCATGAATTATTAGGTCTTACAGTCATATGCCCATTTACATGCAATAAATTTTCATATTTTGACTTCCATCCTCTCACCATGCAATTAAAATATCCTCACACCCCATAATTTCTCTAACTTCAATATGTAACAACATGCTCATTAATTAAAAACCCAATTGGGATTCTCTGCAACTGCCACTTCTTTCCTCATCAAACCTTCATCTCGATTACTTAATCCATGAAAATTTTCAGATCTACAATAGAGAAACCACTTACCATCACTGGTTTTGGTTCTTAATTTCTAACATCCACCAGGAAAAATAATACCTTGATAATAAATTCGTCCCATTGAAGCCAAAACTAGGTATGATATATCCATCACATTCAAGTAGCCAAACCATAAATAAACCTTCATCTTTGATACCATGTTAAAATTTCCGGTGAGAAATAAATTTATTGAGATAAGGATAAAAACAATAGGAAACGAATCACAAATCATAAACACAATGCACCCAATGTTTATCTTGGAGAAACCCTAATCCAAGGACAAAACTATCTAACATAATTCTATTAATTCCTTGGTCATAACCTAGCCAAGCTAGTCAAGTGAGACTTCGCTGCTCACCTCCCCAGGCCCATCCAAATGAAGCATTCAAGCCTTTCAAAGGCTGAATCCATGTGCGCAAAGCCATTGGAAACCAACACCATGTACCCAAAAGCACCATTATTTAACCAACAACATTAACTCTTTCATTGAGTTAAGTTTTACCTAACCGGAATGACCTATTTCATTTTTTTAATTTACCCTAACCTAGTGGGGCAACCACAAATATTCCTTATGGCACTAGACAGATAGGCACCCTGGTGCATTTATGGTTTACAAATTGCATTGATAAGATGTTTTCTATATGAACATAATTTTTTATGTTTTGCAAGTGAATATAAATGATAATGGTGCAACGGTAGTATATACGCGTCAGACCATGCATTAAGTTTTATGGTTTTTAAAATTAAACATTTTTTAATATTCAAAAATAAGTATCCTATTAGTGTGCATTACTCTCATATGCACCAATGCTCTTTATTACTCTGGAGCACCATTATGCTTTTTATATTTTTAAAGTAAAAAATGACATTTTAGTATTTTATAGCAATAATGGTCATTGGTACGCCGCATTAGGTAAGCACTAAGGTGTCCCGGTATCAAGAGCATCGAGGTAAGGATGTGATTAAGGTGTAATGATAAAAGAACCTCCAAAAGAATATTTGATTACTTGCCTCCACTAGAATTAGGTAAGCATTAAGGTGTCCCGGTATCAAGATCACTGGGGTGAGGATGTGATTAAGGCATAATGATAAAAGAACCTCCAAAAGAATATTTGATTACTTGCCTCCACTAGAAACCATTGTATAAATATAGAATGGATAAATTTAGGGGAGAGGTTTTGTAAAAACCTTTGCTACAAGGTGTTCTCCTTATAGTGTCAATCTTAGGTAAATCCAAATTAACTTGTCATAATCCTTAGAGAGGTCTACTTTAAGTACCATTTACATTTTAATTATAGCCTTCATTGAGTGTATACATTTTTGTGTTATCCCAACAACCTCCTGGATTTGTCATCCTTCTAAAAACCCAAATTGCTTACTTGAAATTTGGTTTGATAAAACCTTTTTAGTATTCTTGTTGTAATAAGGGTTATCTACTTTTGGGATCAAAGTAATAAGGGTAGTATTATGAGCTCCTTGCATTTTTCATATGCCTCTAGTGGTCTCCACCACCCTTCTTAAGTCTTCTTTAATGAATTCATAACATCATAACAAGAATTCCACTAGTAGGTCATTTTTGGCCTCGAGATTTATCCCTTTGGAAGCTCTATAAAATTTGGATAAATTCATCTTTTCCAACTAGTTTCATAAGCTCCAAATTGTCTTCATTGTTTACAAAACTAGGAAAAGAGTTGGACAGTCTTATTAATTCAATAATTGTGGTCGAGGAGTATTCTTTAAAGGGAGTGGATAAATAGTGAATTCCTTCATTTTCTAGGTGTTTAAAATTTGTATCTAACCTATTATTTCCTTGCTTAATCTTCCAGACAAATTTTATATTTTCCTTTCATTTGCATAACAATGAAATAATTTGGAGTTTTCATTACCTAATCATAACTAGATCTTCCTACTCTTGAGCCTTCATTTCTTCTCTCTCCCCAATAAGATAGTCCTCTTTTTTCTTCTAGTTTATTTGTTTATGTATTTTGAATCTTAGCTAGGCATCCACTATCCCTTATTGTTATAGAGGGTCTCCAGACCCACTTTCACTTCTTTTAGTTGCCTTTCATTTTTTTTTTTGTTCTTAGGCCATTAGGTTGTTACCTTCTTTGTTTCTTTTATATTTTGTTGAAACTAAGGAGAGGTAGATTCTCTTATATGAACATCATAAGGCTTCTAAACATCCTTAATATTTGTTTAACAAAATCGTCATCTAATCATTCCAAAGCTTGAATGGATTAGGAGGTTTTTCCTCGATTGATACCGCGTCCAACACAATAGGATTATGTTTTGAGTCCCCTCCCAAGGATAACCATTATCTCACATGAATAAATTTAACTATGAATCCTACATATATTACGAAGTGGTCAACCCTCTTGGCTATTCTATCTTCCCATGTTCTCTTGTTTCTCTAGGTTGGAGTTAGTTTTATTTGTTCAATATCCAAAAGGTTGGAAACTTATAGCTTTATTATCAAATAACCTAAGGAACATTCCATGTCGGTAGCAGGTCCCTATATTTCTAAATATCCTAATGTAAAGTTTAGTCTTCCTCTATCACCCCAAGGTTGCTTTTGATACACTTCATATCAAAAATATTATCCTAGTATTCCACTTTACATGATTTAGGGTTATATACATTTTGGATAAAGAGTTATTTCCCCATAATAAAAGAAAATAAGACTACCCTTAGCCCTACTAGAAAGGCCTAAGAGTTAGATGGGGTGAAATAGAACCTCTACCATACTATAATATTCCCAAAAATGTCTGAATAATATAAATGTATTTGAACTCCCGCCCAATCATAAGTTTGGAGAGTTTCTAAATAACCTTTCCCCTTCTGTCATTATTTCTTGAAGGAGGATACTAAATGGTTTTAATATCTCTATAAGCCTCTTCATGACCAATTTCTTTAAGGGTTTGGTCAACTCTTTGCATTTGAGTGTCAAGAATATGATTGAAGTGCATCCTAAGGGGAATATTCTCTAATATCCCTAATTAGAGATAGTTGTTTCCCATATCTAATATATGAAGATGCTTTTTTATTTGCCATGGACATATAATACTTTCTTCCTCTTTGGTTTGGATTCCATTTTTTATTATCAAGGAACCTTAATACCCTTGCCACCTTCCTTGAGAAATCATGGATTCCTTTGCTTTTGGGTTAGAGATTATATTTTAAGGATTAGAAACGAAAATAGTCTTGTAGGCCTTCCCTACCTCAATTTTGAATTTAGGGTTTTTAGAAATCCCCAACTAGGATTCTTCTTCTACCTAAGCCTTATTTATTGTCGTTAGAGGGATTAGGGTCAATAACACATGATTTTTAATACCTAGGAGACTGGGTTGATAATCGATAATGGAATTCAAACCACTTGTATCTACCTATAACAACCATGTTCCAAAAACTAAATTTCTAAATGTTTCCTTTATAAGGGGACTGTAACAAATGGGACTTACACATGAGAGGCATGTGGTTCTTATTGTCATTGACAACATCTAGGCTATGTTACTTTTGAAGGCTTGATGTCACGGGTTGTTCAACTAATTCCACTAGCTTGTATGAGGCACTTTTTGTTTTCTTTTTTTCCTTAATGATGTTTGTCCTTCTAATTGTTTGAGGGAATTTCGATAATGGCATTCCCATAACTTGTGGTTGATTTTATTGAGCCTGTGAATTCCATTGATTAGGGTATTTGTAGTCCACTACAAGGTGACCATAACTATGGAAACACTTTCATGTTAAGGGTTTTTCGTCTCAATTGAAAGTTAGTTGAAAAATGATCTTCATATTTCTTAATAACCAATTCCTTTTCCAATCCTTTACTAGTTTCAAAACCCATCAATATTATTTCTATATCAAAGTACTAGATTTACTAAAGATATAAATCAACTTGATAAAATGTATCAAGGGAGTTCCTTATTTCTTTAAACACATTGTTCTACCGTAATAGTAGTGGAAGCTCTAGTATTTCCACCCACATTCATAAAATATTTACTCTCTTCATTCTAGCATAAGAAATGGTTTTGGGAGCCCCATTTCCATTTGTTATGTAGAACCTTGTTTATGTCTTTTGCTGGCTTAAGTTCCCATACTAGCCACCCCTTAACTAGGGTCATTAGCCAGGGTGTGTATCTTACCTAAAGGTTCAATGTTTAACCACATCCAATCCTTTAAACATTCACAAGACATATTTTTTCCAAGAAACCCTCCTACTACTACCTTCTCCTCTAATTTTGAACATTATTTTATTTATTTTTTGAACTCAAATTCATACTTATCAACTTTAATATTTTTTGGATACATTTCCTTGTTTTATGTTTTCTCTCTCCTTCTAGTGAGGGTTGTCAATGGCTCCTCGAATCCACCATGGATGAACTATTTATTAGGTTAAATTCTAGATGCTTGTCGATAAACTATGTCCCTTGTTGTTTGATTTATATTCTATCATAAACACCCTTAATGAATCCGTCATTTTCAAGGTTGGAGAAGGCCCGTATGAGGTTCTCCAATTCATTCCCTCATATTTTGCCAATGCACATACCAGTAGAGGTTAATTGTTGAATTTTGTAGCTACAAAAGGTCTTCTAGATTAGTGTTTTAACTAGGAATATATTGTTTTTTCCTTTAGAAGCTAACATGTGACATGCAAGTTATGCATGAGGGTTGCATGCGACATGCATGAGAGTTGCATGTGACATATAAGGAATGCACAAGCTAGGTTGCATGTGACATGCAATGTATGCATGAACATTGCATGAAACATGAGACATGCATGACACGCAAGCTATTTATAACGTATTTCGTATGTTTAGTAAAAGAAGGCATAAGAAAAGTAAGTTACTTAATTTAAGTGACTTATATTTAGTATCTCGACAATGTAATCTCAGTCACCAATCTAAGCCTTAATGAAGTTATAAATTGAACCTAAGAGAAGTGGCTAAAACACACAATCATTGTTGAGAACTTGAGTGAGTGACTTGCAAGTGAGAAGGCTTTACTTGACCAAGGAGATTCAAAAGGAATCTAAGGAGATTTCGAGAGGAAATCTCAAAGTCAAATTGGAGGAAGAAGGAGGTTGAGATACAAGTCTTCTTATCAGCTATAATTTCTTGTGTATTTCTCTGTGCCCGGTCTAACCCATATTTTATGAGTTAATAATATTTTAGAAGGGTTTTCTGGGTGATTTTTTTTATTGTACTTGTCATTGATTTTCACTTATTTACATTGCACATTTGCTTGTTAGTTATTAGCATATTTGGTTTTCAGTAGTTCTAAAATTTATTTGGTAAAATATTTTTCTAGGTATTGTTAAAATGTTGAGTGAAATTAGATCGAGGTTGAAAAGAGATTAAATTAACATGGTATTAGAGCCCTAAAACTTTGACAGGAGAGAGATCATACATTTAACAACGATTTTTTTTTTTAATAGTAGATTTAAAACTATTTACGATTTTTTGTGGCCAATTCAATTTGTTTAGTATGACATCATCGGATTTGAGGTATGAAGACAAGTTGGAGGGGGGCAGTAAATTTAGTCCATGTAAGGAACAAACCTCTCTTTTTCTAGAGGTGAATGGATTAGGGGAATTCACAAGCACATAGATCTAAGTTCCTATAGAACTTGCACAAGCAGTAGATCGTAAGCTAAATGATGTGAAAGTAAGGGTAAGTCTTTTGGATGGTGTGAAAGATCACATGATCCCTCACACAATAGGGAAGGATATTGCATACAATATGTGGATGACCTTGATTGGTCTATACCATAGTACTAATAAGAATAGGAATATGGTGTTGCGAAAGAAGATCAACAATATTCGCATGAATATATCTAAGGTTGTGACCTCATATCTCACTAGGATTCAGTACGCTTGTGATGAGCTATTAGCTACGAGAGAAGATATGGTTGATTCAGATCTTGTAAAATTAGATATGAAGGGGTGCACTAAGTAATGGACCACATTTGTGGAGGGGATCCTTGTGAGGAAAAAAATTCTAGATTGGAACTGGTTGTGGGATGAATTCACACAAATGGAGATTTGGGAAGTTTATATCATTAGTAGATAATGTAGGGTAGGAGATGAGGTAGATCTTGCTCTTACTAGGCAAGCATAGAAAGGCAAGGAAAAGGATAAGAAAAAACAAGGTGGAGGTGGATATTCATAGGGAAAGAAGGAGAAGGACATGAGCAAAGGTAGGTGCTTTACATGTCATAAGTTTTGTCACTGTGCCGAACAATGTCCAAATAAGAATAAGGTCAAGTGAGAAAATTCAACAAAAACAACACAGATGGATTAGCTTTCCAAGAAGTTAGATAAGGATTTCTCCTTAGTCTCTTACTTCTTTAGCACCATATCTCGTGGTATGTGGTTTGTGGATAGTGGAGCTTCTCATCATATGACGATATATTGAGACCTCTTTATTATCTTTTCCAACAAGCAAATCTCCATTTAGAACTTTTAGATAATGCGAGATGTGTAGTGGAGGGTGTTGGTAGTATACAAATTCAGTTGGACTTTGGGAGTCCTATGGAGAAGAAATTTCTCTCCATTTTGGCCATGGTGGATAAGGGACTTGAGATCAACTTGATGGGAGATGAAGTTTTTGTGAGGTTGAGAGGAGAAAATCCCAATGCAAGGAGTGTTATAGGGATCAGGAAGAGCAACCTATATTTGTTAAGGGGAAATCTTATGAAATCCCTGGTGCATGATAGTTACAACCATAATGATATTTGGCAGAGGAGGATGGGGCATCTACAATACATGACTTTACCACTATTCTGAGATATGGTCACTATTTTTCCAAAGATCGGGGTGGAGCAGAAGGGTGTGCGTAAAGGATGTGTGCTTGGAAAGCATACCGTAGAAAAATTTCCTCACATTGAGACCAAGTCCAAGTGAGTGTTGGACTTGGTGCATGTAGATGCATGTGGTCCTGTGTTAGTGGAGTTGATCATGTGGTTCAACTAATTTGTGACCTTCATAGATGACTATTCTAGGAGGACTTGGATCTACGTCCTGAAGAATAAGGATGAGGTATTTCGTCGATTCCAAGAGTTAAAACCTCTTGTGGAGAACTAGATTGGGAATAAGATCAAGATCTTGAGATCAGATAATGGGGGTGAGTATACCTCTAATGAGTTCAAGGGTTTTTGTAGGGAGGTAGCAATCAAGAGAGAACTCATAGTTCCTTACAACCCTCATTAGAAAATGGTTGTGAAAAGGAAGAACATGACCATAGTTGGAGGAACGAAGGCAATGATTTGTACTAAGGATTTTTATATGTTCTTGTGGGTGGGGGCCTACAATACAATTGTTTATATGTAGATCAAGATTCCTCACAGTGAAAAGGAGTACAAGACTCCTAAGGAGACTTTTACAAAAGTGAAGCTAGAAGTGAGTTACCTTCATATATTTCATATTCCATTTTTTGTCCATATTACTTTAGAGAAGAGGACTAAATTGGAGCCCTCTTTTGAGAAAGGGATCCTTGTGGAATATAGTGAGGACTCAAAGGTATACAGGGTCTACATTTCGGGGCAAAGGAGAGTCATCAACAATAGGGATGTCATATTCAAGGAGTGTAGGACCTATTGTTTCCACTTGTCACACACGCCTAAGTTAATGAGAACATTCCTTAACCCCACAAGGTGTGGTTGGTGTAAAAATCAAGAGATGGGGTTTTCACCTATTTCCAACTCTCTTTGTTTTAGCTAGCTCCTAGTTAAGCTAAGGGGGGTGGTCCCTAAATGAAAAACTAAGTTAAAAGGTGATGTGAGGTTTATAGGATATGTCAAGGTTAATTTGGATTACTTGTCAAGATTATGAGCAAATATGATGAGCAATATGAAATGAAATATACTTCAATAACCATCAACACACACATCAAAGGTGAGCAGATACGACCAGTGCCTTCAATATTGCTTTAAAATAAATAACACGTGCTCTAAAATGAAATGAAACACAAGTAACCTTGTGAATCAAGAAGATGTTAGCAATATTTAAAATTGCTTCCAAAGAAATGCTTTCAAAATATAATCATTCACAATACTAGAGCGTGTAAGGAGGAAAATAAAATCATGAGACAAGCAAAAACTTCACTTTGCAAAATAAGCAATATGATACTTGCCAAATGAGATATTCAATTCAAAACATTTTCATCATGAAAAGTAAATAATTTGTAAGTAAAATAGCTTGAAATGTAAAATGTGTTAATATGAAATGCACTTAACTAAGGTTAAATGAAATACTCTTAGTTAATTTTAGGCTAGATTCCTAATCTAAGTGAGAGATCTTCCTTTTGAACTCTTTCCAAATTGTGAAAATTGGCGTGATTGTAAGAAAGAGGGGTTGAGGACATGTGGGTGTCATTAATGATACCCTTCTCCTAAATCTTATGAGCTAGCATGTGCCTTCGTTCCTACAAGGGGAAAAGCCACTGCCATAACTGCAAGGTCGCACACTGTTTACCTTACTTCATACCAGTTGGAAGAATTTTCCAAGAAAGTATTTTCTTTATAATTTCTATCAACCAAGTTTATTCTTGGAGGAAAATTAGAAATGAAAGCTAATCTAAAATGCCCAAATGAAATGCAAGTAAGTTCTCCCAAATAAATATTGAATTTGCAATGCTTCAAAGTAAGGAAATGGTGCTCAAAAATATATTGCAAATATAACTTTCAAATGGAGATTAGCTTGTAAGTAAACTCGAAATGATGCAAGTAAATTGCTTATAGATAAACTTGTTTCAATTAGACAATGAAAATAGACTGCTCCAATATTCAAAATAACAATCTAGCATAAAAATGAAGCATGCATTCAAATACACATGAAACAAATTTGTCAAACTAAGTGGAAATGCATTAGTAAACAAAATTAAGGTTTGCTAGAAATTGAAATGCTTGCATGTGAAGAGTAGATTGCTCAAAGTAAAGTGCTTGTAGCTCAAAGTAATATATAAATTAGAGATAAAAAGCCTTAAGTTTAATTGTAGCAAAATTATCTACACAAAATAAAAATGTAATGAGGTTGTGCAAATTTTAAGCATGCAATTAAAATGGAAACAAGAAAATGCAAAAGTTAATCCACCCATATGTTTCTCTCCCGAAATGGAGAGAAGGGATGCCATGGGTAAAACCCAAGCTCCCACAAGAAAAATAGATCTTTTATTAGTTTTTTTACAATGAGTATAAGGCCTCTTAATGGGCTGCCCAAAAGATGGAAGAGAAAATCACAAAATAACAGTCTATAGGAACCAAGATCTCCTTCCAAGAAGTGGCAACCACAATGGCCAAAGAAGAACTCTTGAAATATGAAAATTACAAGTGCCCAAAGGCCCACGACCAAGCTAATTTGTTGTTATCCAAGATTTCTCATGACCTCCCTGAAGTTGATGCTCAAGTGCTCTTGGGGTCCTACAACAAATAGTTAGAGTTTCAAACTTTGGCTTCCTCAATCCTGTCAACACAAAGGGTGAGCATAGTCCATAAATCAATCTGAATTTTCTTTGCAAAACCAACACTCAAACTTAGTGGAAAGGAGAGAGAAACGTTAGCAAATATAATCTACAAATATTATGCAAAATTTAGACTAAGGAATTGGAGCAAAACTCCAATTCTTGCCTAATTTTCAACATGCTCTTCAATAGAAAAATAAAATTGTTGTTAGCACAAGAAATTGAGACAAATGAATTTAAAGTGAAATTGGATTTTGAAACACAAGCTAAATCCCAAGGATCTTTGCAACACAAAATTGAATATGAAGCCTTGGGAGAGGACAAATGTGGGTTCTTCAATGAACTTGTTAAAGAGTGAGATGATTCCTCCAAGAATTTCCCCTCACACTCGAGGCTTGATCTAAGAGATGTTTCTAGACAACTCCAAATACACACTAGATGATCCAGACTTAAACGGGAACGCAAGAAAATACAGAGATAACCATATACACAAAGATGCAGCGGAAATAATACTTCATTTCATTAATGGAAAATACTGAAATATGCTTACAAGCGGAAATAGAAATAAACCAGCTAGGGCGATGGTAGCTTATCTCTGAGAAGAGATGTGTGGCTACATGCCTCTGAACTGT
>APFE030497526.1:0-23967 GCA_000404065.3 Pinus taeda | reverse complement strand
GTATCTGTAGAGCTCCTAACTTCAAAGGTTGAGTCTACATGGATTGGTTTCTTAGATCATTGTTAGCCCCCATTGCAAAATATGTTGCATCACAATTTCCTCAATCTGAGAAAGAAGCACTCCAAATAGCTCTCAAATTTGATATGATTTACACCCAATAAAGTAATGTTTACATTATCATCCCCAATTTGCCTCGGACTAGTGTTGTTAACGCACCGGGGGCAGCATCTCATGTCGCGGATGGCATAGTTGGAACCATATCACACCCTCATCCATATGTTCCACCTCATATGAGTTATGGTCAAGCTTAGGGAGGGACCAGTTGCATGTACAATTATCCCTCCCCCAATCCTCCTTAGGGCAATCCTTATCCAGTTCCTAACACACCTTATGCATATCCTCCTTTACATCAACAGATGCATAGGCCAATTGTTGATCCTCCTACTTATATGAATGTTTCCCCATCTCCCTATTATCTATATGCACAACATAGTGCTCCAGACCCTTCGCCACCAGCACCTCAGCCTCCCATGCCTACTCCCCCTCTACCGTAGAAACCACCTCCTCCACAAGGACAAGTGTATGCTTAGGAGAGTGGACCCAATCTCCCTAATCCAAAGAAAAGGAACAATGGGAAGGGTAATAGGAACCAACAACCGCAAGGTAATCAAGGCAACCACGGTCCTCCACCCAATGCCCCTTAAGGTGCTCAACCTAATCTCGCAACCCAGCAACAGGGCAATCATCCCAAGCAGAACAAGAATATTCATACGAACAAACCTTATGCTTGTTGTGGAGTCTATGATCATTATACTCATGAGTGTCCTCTTTACCTCAAACGCAACAAGCATGGGAAGCTCAAGCAACTTCTCGAGGATCACTACCCACCGCTCCTCCTCCTCCTCCTCCTTCTTTATCCCAACTGACAGCGCTTACCAATCCTTTTCCTCAACAAGGATACATGGTTGTTCAACCTACACATGGTCAAGCATCTCAACCAACTCCACCACCTAGTCAACATGATTAAAAGATTCTCATCATGAATTTTGATGAGGTAAATACCGAACAAGTCAACCTCCAGACTCAATCGCGCCAATATGACAAGCCACCTTCTATGTTTGCGACTAAGTCCTGACCCAAAGGTCTTCTAATCCTCTATATTCACCCAACAGTACCTTACAAATCCCTCAACCTACATTTGAGGTCATATACAAGATCCCCAAAGGTTCGTTACGTCAAAATGTTGCTTCTACCAAAGGCACACATACATATAGCATAGTATATGACTTGGCACAGTCTCCTGCTTCCATGTCAACACTTGAAGTTCTCCAGACATGCCCATCATAACGAAAATATCTATTATTTTCTCTGGGTGTCGTGGATCCTCAAGATGATCAGATGATTATCTTTCATGTTGACAATTCGGATAACCCTCCCTTACCTTCATCTGTTATCTTTCCAAATTCTAGTCTTCATTCAAAACGCCATTGTCCAGAGGTGTAGCATTGACGAAGGTGCATCCACTTATGTGATGTATGCTAGTGTTTGGAAACAACTTGGATCAGCTGACCTATCGTAGTCCACATCACTTTGCATGCATGGGACAGTCATCCTTCATAGCCCCTTGGCTTATACTGTAACTGCCCAGTCACAGTTGCTGGCAAGACCGTCTGTATTGACATCGAGTTCATTGATGATTCCCTCGACTATAACATCCTTTTGGGTCGTAGTTATACTTATGCCATGTTAGTTTTTGCATCTGCGGTTCACTATAAGATGCACTTTCCCCACAATGGAAAGATCGTTACCATTGATCAATTGACATATTATGATCCAACAACTCAGACTTCACCTGAAACCAACATTTCTTCCATGGATGACGATAAGACTGTCTCATCTATTTCTCCATGAGTTTATAAAGGTTCCTCTTTACTTGGTGCTTACTATGGCCCCTTTCCTAATACTTCTGAGCCTATCTCATCGAGTGTTTGCATGCTCCTAGCATCACGGGCCGCCCACAAACGAGCCACTATGCCTTCACAACAATCTGCACCTTCCCAACCTGTTGTGCTTGATTTAACTCCGCCTGTAGGTACAAATACTCAAGGATCACTTCCTTCTCCTATTATCGCTCCTAACCCATTTTCGCCTGGAACTGTTCCCCTGTGCCTTAACCATTATGGAGCAGTTCCTTTAGGCCACTCTCCTTTTAGTTAGATACCCTTTTTATTTCCACCACCCGGATTCTATTCTACATCTGTCATGGATGCATTAAGTCTACCCAATATTACCTTAGGGATCCCATTCTAGTACATTGTTCCCCCTACAAACACTCCACCTAATCAATTGAAACTTTACACCACTTTGAGCCCGGTCCAACTCGTTGTTCCTACCCCTTCCTTTACTTTAGTTCCTTCGCAACCTCAACAGGAGCCTACTCCCATTGCGAAAGCATATGGTGAGGGATGCAAAGCCTAAAAGAAGGGAACCCAAGACAAGGCTCCCCCTACAACTCCAGCTCCTCCTAAGCCACCGAAGCCTCTTCCTCCTTGTGCTTTGTGTGATGTTGTTGGTCACACCACCAATAATTATCTTGAACTCTATCACATTAAGGATGTAGTTACTAATACCTTCCCTCATTCCAATCTTACCGAGGTCCATGTCACCTTACCCAAGTCAGCTAAGAAGATCCGATTGTTATGCACAAACCACCCTTGCGCTTTGTGTGATAACTATGGCCATTATTCCCATCACTATCCCCATCTCAAATATTTTCGCTCATGATGAGTCCACTTCTCCTTTACCTACAGATTCTGGTCCCATTTCTACACCAAAACAGGAGGCCTCTACAACACCCATCGTGATCCCTCCCCCTGATGTCAAGATGATGGATAGTTTTGCTCCTATTCTCTACCTGTCGACATTCATGAGATTATTACGTGGAAACTCCCCAGATGTTTATTTTCGTGCTTCTATTGAACCTCCCTCATCAAGCACACTATATATATTCCATCTACTAGTCAAATGTCTCACAATTTTGACAATGCATATGTGAACCTCGTCTCTCATGAAGAGGCTTCTTGTAGCTCTTTGCAAACATGTGGTATTTCTTCCTCTAGTCTGCCCATCTTCCATTCTGATGAAGACATTATGGAAGCTATGACCGCCTTTGATTATCCTTGGGATTATATGCACCATCGTGCCTACTTCCTTCCGTAGAAAACCCATGACCAATATGTTGTGGGCATGGGGCATACCTCCTAGAGGATCTAGAAGGAGAAATCCTTCCCAATCCTCGGAATGTGCTCTACCTCAAGAAATTTTACCCATATAATTTCCGATAGAAATGTGTGTATATATTTATTTCTTCTTGCATTTAGGTAGCTTTCATCCCCCACATTCTTACACATTGTCTTGTTGTGTCTTTCAGATGGATCCATCATCCACACCTTATATCGGTTTTGCTGATGGTGCAAGTTGCTTCACCAGGAATATTGCCTTAGTAGCCTGAGCCATTTTCACCTCCTTGCATTCATTAGTCTACTCCAATGGCATTTGCATTGGACCTGCCACCAATAATCAGGCCGAATATGATGTTGTGATAGGTTTGTTAGCTGATGTCCTTGACCATCGCATCCTTCACCTTCATGTTTGCCTAGATTCCTTACTACTTGTCATGCAGTTGAATGGCGTTTATCATGTGCATAATCTTATCCTATTTAGAAAATATCTAAGAGTGAAGCTTTTGATGCATGAATTTGAATCCATTTCATTCAGTCATGTGCCTGGAGCCCAAAATCACTATGTAGATACCATTGCTAATAACATTCTAAATTGGCATTTATCACATGTAAGAAGACATCCATAGAACAAATGGTGAACCACAATCATCACAAACAAAAAGATGCATATATGTATCGTCATACAGTGTTTTGAGTCCATTACTCTAAATACATCTGACATGCCCACTAGCATGTTGTCATCAAACAAAAAATGGGGACCTACATGTCCCTATGTCCAATCACTATCATCCCATTTGGGCCCCATGCTTGTCTTAGTGGAAGTGGTAAGTCAGGATCCCCTTGATAGTTCATGTCGCTATAGGGATAGTCATCTATGTATAGTGGCATCTGGTCCCAAAGAGCAAAAAACTCAGGTCGGAACACTCGTCTGACTCCCCCTCCACCTCCTTGTCTCAATAACTACCCCCAGCAGCGCATCATGGGCTCTTGTGGACCCCCATCACATATCTGAACATGTGGTCATATAGTGGGGATCTTCTGAAAGAAAAGCGAGCATAGGACTGTCCCAAATGAAAAGTTGTCATTGGTCCAACCATATGCATAATGTCAAATGTCGTTGCAACAATGACAACAACATCTAGGCCCACCCATAGTAGGTCCCTCCCAAAACTCTCCACCAACATCATCTACCTTCTAGTGATATGGTGGAAGGCATGGATACCACAGATCTGTAGCACTGCTGGAGATATAGCTCATGTCTCAAGCCTCTCCAAGTCATCAACCTATATGGTCGTGCCCTTTTCACAACTACCCTGTACATAATGACACTTGGAAAACTCATCGATATGCCTCCCACGAGGCAGCACTGGGTGTATCTCCCTTACCACCCCCAAGGGGGCAAATCCTGTTAGAAAATATATGTCTTGGATCACAAGCTCGATCCTGTGCCCTTGCACTACAAAGGCCTCTTAGTTCGGAACCCAGTAACTCACTATCCTCGATAGCAAGGGCTCACCATCCCTCATCAAAGGGTTCTCTACGAACTTCAGCATGCCACATCATGCCAGTATCCCTCTCACTGATTGATCCCCCTGAATCTTAGCACGAAGGGCCTCAAACTCTCGTTCTCACCATAATATATTTAACTCTTCCATACTTACAAGACACCATTATGTTTTGTCAGTCAAGAGTATGAAACAAATTCATGACAGAACTCAACCTCAGCTTCTAACAGACCACCAATCCTGCTCATCTTCTAACTCCATAGCGCAGTTTTTGCCTTCAAAACTGCATTGAACGCACTTGTGGGCCCCATTTCTATGCTCCAGAGTGCAAATCAAGCCCCAAAAAGTGTGTTACGACCGTGAAGATGAGTAGGGGTCCCAAACAGGAAATTGAGGCCCTAATCTGAAAATCTAAACCACTGAAATTGATGAGTATGGTTAGGCCACCTACCTCCAACTTGTAGATCCTGATTCTGGTGGTCGATTTGTCTACTAAGATCTCCACCACATTAGCACCTTCTCCTCCTTTCCAAATTCTCCACAACTCACTATGCAAATGAAATGGATTTGGAGGTAAAAATCCTTTTTATAGGAAAAACCCTAGTTTTTTGTGTCTTCTATTTCGACCAAACCGTAGCTCCATTTGACAAACTATAAGCACCATTGGAAATCTCTCACTGAGTTCTATAATGGGTCACCATTTATTTTTGGTAATTTGAAACTTCACCTGGAAGCTAATTTTTCCATGAGGTCTCACTTTACCGCCTCTTAAAACCAAATCTCTTCATTTGAGCCATCCATACTCTGGTACCACTTTACCTTTGCATTGGTTGACTCACGTGTTGATTTTCATCATAAGTAACCATCATTAACTCATGTCTTCATGGTCCCCACTAGGCCTCTTCGATGTGGCAACATCATCGAGTCACCCTTGTTCAAAGCATCTGAGATGTGTCACGCTTGTACTGATGGAGTTTGTTCTGAGTTCTCGCTACATCTCGTTACAGTGATTCATTCATCGTCGTGCCACATTTCTTCCATTTTATTCCTATTTGGCCTCTATTCCTTCTACTTCGTCTTTGTAGAACCCCCGTTTGAGTCATCGACCATCCCCTCTGGAATCGAGTCAGTTGCAGCCAGGTCAACCACTTTTTATTATGCTCTGACAAGGGAAGTCGTTATTCTGCCATGCATCTTGTTTCCTTCCATCATTATCCCTGGTGTCAGTCCATCAGTCACTCTACAATATTCCCTCATACCTTTGTTAAGGCTTCCTCGTTGCCTTAACTCTAGCGGTCTCTCTTTTGTCGACCTTAGCACATTTATTCCAGAAGAGTAGTCTAAAGGGTAGTGTACCTTAGTTCCATACTCCATCTTTGTTTGGTGCCTTAGACCAGGAAAAGGGACTCATTATTGCCCTTTGAATTGGTTGTTTCTCACGTGCTCGACATCAACTCCTTATCGCACGATTGAGATTCGTACGCTTGACGGTTCGATGATCCAAACAATTGTCCCAGTGATTTCCGGATGTGTGTGAGATGTTTCAGACCTCATGAAGGGGTGGCCCTTTAGGTAGCCCCCCACATGCTTGGATGGCCACACATATTGATCCATCCTTTGATGCAGTTCCATAGATTTTATGGGTTTAGTTTCCGCCACTTGCAGTGCCCATAACATGCATGTCTTTTCTAGATGATCCATTCAGATCTTCAGAGCCCTTTCCTGTTCAATAGGGCTTCCTTGGTTGTGATCCCCCCTCCCCATGTCAGCTTGAAGGGAATGATATCTCATGTACTCAGATGTTATTGTATTTAGTCCTGGCCTATATTTTCCCCAGGTGCATTATGTATATGGGATCTGTTGTATTATTTTCTGGCCCATTGATTCCAGTGTATCATGTATCTTGTATCATGTACTTTATAACTCAGTCCCACATTGTTGGGATCACCATTATTCTTTGTACTCAGTTATCTCGGTGGGTATGGATTTGCCTCCCCTGCCTCATTTGAGATCATGTACCACATAAAAGGAGACTTCTATCAGTATTGTAGGTCTCGACCTCTCCATTATTTGTCCATCCTTGACTTACTTCAGATCTCCCTCTCTCTCTCTTTGACTCCCCTTTTGGCATCTCGTGAAAGTGTAATTTACGATGTATTTCGGTCATACGATTTGCTCCTAACACTCATACGTGTGTGGGCAATCCTGCTATCATTAAAAAACGATCACCTAGCCATTTCTAACTAGGTGGATCGAAATACACCATATAGATTTAATTTTACCATAGTAAAATCACTTTCACTGTGGAAAATAATTTTGTAAACCACTTTTATTAAATTATTTTTTGATTTAAATAAAAACACCCCATGAGAATAATTAGATAAATAATTATTTATTTAATTTTCTCTAAGAATTATTATTAAATCATTATTTAATAATTATTCCTTGTCACATTTGACTAAATCCCTTAGGAATATTTATATAAATCATTATCTATTTGAATTTTCTTATTTCTCTTATTAGAATAATTATTAAATCACTATTTAATAATTATTTTGATTTCACACCTTTCTTGTTTCTCGCGAAATAATTAATAAATCATTTTATTTGTTAATTATTTTTAAATAAAGGTATTTAACCATTTTAAATTCATTTTCCCTCTCCAATAAATATAATAAAGTATTCCAAGTAGTTAGATCTGAATTTGGTTAATAATATTTTATTATTCTCCATTTTTGAGATTAACTCCATACTTTGTTATATAAATAAGGGTTTTTCATTCATTCTTCACCATGGTCATTATCATCGCCAACATTATCGTCATTTTGTTTGAGCTCCCATTTTGAGTTATTCACTTTTGTTTGGGTTTTTCACAATGAGAGAGAGAATCAATTTTCTAAAGTGTCAAGGATATTAAAGGACCCATCCCACGGAGGGGGACTTACAGACCAATCTGTAGATCTCCTTCACCAAGTGTTATCAATAAAAGATTAATTCATTTAAAAAATTGTCTTTCCAATTGGGTTATTATACTGAGTTCTTTATATTGTTGCTTTTTGTTTTGTGTTATATCATCCTTTACTGCAGGTTTTTTATTTGTGTTTCAAATTCAAGATGACAACAACCATCTACTTGTTGTTAGGGTCACTTGTCACCTATTGACTTAAGTGAAGAATTTTTGGTACACCTTCTAAGAATTTTCACACTAACGCCAGGCCTCCAAAACTATGCATTGTGTAGCCTCACACTTTAGTCCATCACTCTTGGCCCCTAGAACTTTGCACTATGTAATCTCTAAGTCTTCCTCCCTATCCAGTTCCCAATCCCATCTAAATCAGTCATTTTCAAGAAGAAAGTTAGACTAGGATATTTCTAGACTGATGTCGTCTTATCATGAGTGGATTCCATTTACAGGTACTACATCTTGACATGATAGGATGATGCTCGGAGAGGAAGAGAAGGATATCATATGAGAAGACACTTGTGAATCTAGAACCATGAATAATTCATCAAGCAAGAAGATGAAGGGACACTAGCTTACCGCAAAAGATCAAAGATCTAGATCACATAAAAACTCTATATCAAACAACCCCTTGGAGAATGAATACAAAGCACATGCAAGATCCATCATGAAGATGCAAAGAAAGCAACAAAAGGAGCACCATGGAAATGCCACATCATCATGAAATCCCATGTCATCATTGTCAAGAGTCATCTCAAGAGTCACACGTGTCATAATGTCTTGCAACATCATTTGTGGAATGTAATGGTGTTGTTATAAATTAATCAACGAAGAAATTAAATACATAAAATATTTCGGAAACATAAATATAGAAACACATAAAACAAGAGATACACAGATATACGTGGTTCACCCAATTTGGGTTACATCCATGGAGAAACAACGAGTCCTTCCTTTTATATTACAAAATAAAATAAGATACAGCCTACAACAGATCCGTTCTAATTTCCTCTTCTCCCTCACACAACCTCCTCTCTCTCTCGCTCAGAATAATAATATACAGTCACAATACAATTCCCTCATATAAACTAAGGGTTGCCTTTTAGGGAAAAAAAACCCTAAATTAACATAACTTCTACCGTAAGATAATTTTCCTAATGAACGACCCAGATTGACTATGAAATTACAATATTTTACGAGGCAATTTTTAATTTATTTTTAGCTTCGGTGATGTCAATTAAATAGGCCGCATTGTCACCCCATTAGGAACAAGGATCTAACACGGCTGAAACAAAAAAACCTCTGAACAATCAAGAAGATAATTAGGCCCCGCACCAAACAATATTCCACCTTGGAGATTGATTAGATAAACTCCATCGTTGCTTCACTTGCTGGATAATGACTCCACTTGGACTTGACTATTTCTCATCTTCACCATCATGCTTGAAGACTAATTAAAACTGAGCAAAATCTCAGTTTTTCCCTGGTTAGAAATTTTGTTAACATATTTGCAGGATTCTGGCTAGTGTGTATATTTTCTAGCTTCAATTGTCCATCTTCCAACACTTACCATATGAAATGGTACCTGAGTTGTATATGTTTAGTCTTGGAATGAAATGTTGAGTTCTTTGGAAGATGAATGGTACTTTGGTTGTCAATATATAACCAGCCCATATCTCGCTTCTTCCCAATTCATGCATAAACCTTTGTAACTAAATAATTTCTTTACTAGCCTATGTAGCAGCAACATACTCTGCTTCCACTATTGAAAATGCAACAATGTTTCGCAATTTTGAAACTCAACTGACAGTTGTTCCACCTACAGTAAACACATACCTTGTGGTGCTCCTCTTGTTATCTCTATCACCTATCATATTTGCATCAACATATCCCTGTAGAGCAATGTTTGAACCAGCAAAGCATAACGCTTGATTTGTGGTACCTCTCAAATACCTGAGAATCCACTTCATTTCTATCCAATGCTCTTTTCATGGATTGTTCATATACCTACTTAGAACTCTCACTGCACGTGCAATATCAGGCCTTGTGCATACCATTGCATACATTAAGCTTCCAACTATTGATGCATATGGAACTTTTCACATATAATCCATCTCTTCTTAAGTCTTGGGACACATTTCTTTACTTAGTTTGAAATGGCTAGAAAAAGGTGTACTAACTAGTTTCTCATATGGCATATTAAATATTTCCAACACATTTTCTATGTACTCACTCTGAGACAATGTTAATTTGTGATTTTTCTTGTATCTAGTTATTCTCATACCAAGGATTTGTTTTACAGCACCCAAATCCTTCATTGCGAGTGAATTTTCCAATTTTCCTTTGAGCACATTTATTTCCTGCATGTTAGACCCTGCAATAACATGTCATCTACATACAATAAAAGTATATTATAGTTGTCATCATTATGTTTTTTTAAGATAAACACAATGGTTAGAGTGACATCTAGTATAGCCTTGTTCAGACATAAACCTGTCAAATTTTAGATACCACTGCCTTGGAGCCTATTTTAAGCCATACAAGCTCTTCTTCAATTTGCACACTAATTTCTCCTTCCCTTTGACCTCATATCCTTGTGGTTGCTGCATATATATTTCTTCCTCCAACTCCCCATGGAGAAAGGTTGTCTTTACATCTAACTGCTCAAGATCCAAATCTTTTACTGCCCCTAGATTTAAAATAGTTCCGATTAAAGTCATTTTAACAACAGGGGAAAAAAAAAAATCATCAAAATCTATACCTTTCTTTTGTGCAAACCCCTTCTCCACAAGTCTAGCCTTATACCTATGTTTACTTCCATCTTCTTCCTTCAACCTATAAACCCATTTATTCTGAAATGTTGTTTTACCTGCAGGCAACTTGAGTAAGTCCTAATTATGCTTATGCATCAAGGAGTCCATCTCTTCTTCCATGGCTTGCTCCCACTTCTTCCTGGTTTCTGCCTGCATTGCTTCTTCATATCTTTCAGTTTCACTAGAATCAATCAATAATACATAATATAGTGAAGGAGAGCATTGTTAAGGAGGTCTACTTATCCTGGTAGATCTTCAAACACCAATTTTAGGTGTTTAAGGTGTCAATTGTTGTTGTGGTTTTTGTTATTGTTGTGGCTGTTGATCATTATGATTTTCAAGCACCTTTACTTTTTCTGTGGTTTCATCAAGCATTGCGTATTCTTTATTTTCCTTTTCCCATTTCTTTTCTTGCATCTAATCCTTATACAAGACCTTTTTTTTGAATATGACATCTCTTCTCATAATGATTTTGTGATTTTCATAATCATATAAGCGATAACCAAAATCATTAACCCCATATCCAATAAAGGTACATTTCTTTGATTTTGCCTCAGGCTTTGTTCTATTTTCTTTATTTATGTGGACAAGGGCTTCACAACCGAAAGTATTTAAAAATGAGTAATTTACCTTTCTCGCTATCCATGCCTCCTCTGGAATACCACCATCCAAGGAACTTGAAGACCCTTTATTTATTAGATAAATAACAATATCTACAACATCTACCCAAAATTGTAAGGATAATCCTACATGCAATCTCATGCACCTTGCATGCTCCATGATTGTCTTTTTCATCATTTTTGACACACTGTTTTCCTATGGTGTTCATGGAACTATCTTCTCTCTACAAATTCCATGCTCTGAACAGTAGTTATCAAACTCTTTGTTGCAGTATTAACCTCCATTGTTTGATATGAACTACTTCAACTTCCTTCTTGTCTCGTTCTCAACCAAAGCTTTCCATTTATTGAAAGCATCAAATACATCATATTTATTTCAAATACAATAAATTGAGGTTTTCCTAGTGCATCATCAATAAAATTAACATAATAGCGAAAGCCACCGAGAGATGATACATGAGTAGATACCCATACATCTGTCTGCACAAGCTCTAATTTTCCGCTCTTCTTTTCTTTCCCAACTCTGATAAATATAACTCTCTTTTGTTTTCCATATATATTAGGGTCACCCAAGATATCAGGATACTTTAATAAAGGTGAAGAAATTCTACTATTGGTCGAATTTGAAGAAGGAAGTAGCAAAGTTTGTTGCTAGATGCTTGGACTGTTAGCATGTGAAAGTTGAGTGTAAGCACCTAGTTAGTTTGTTACAACCTATTCTGATTCCAGAGTGGAAATGGGAGATCATTTCCATAGATTTCATTACAGGTTTGTTGAGGACATCAAAGCAACATGATTCCTTCATGGTTGGGGTTGAAAGGTTGAGCAAGGTAGCTCACTTCATTCCAGTGAATAATATTTATTCAACTAGTGAGGTAACACAAGTCTTCATAAGGGAGATAATGAGATTGCATGGTATTCCTAAGAAGATTGTATCAGATAGAGATGCCAAGTTCACTTGCATTTTTTGGAAGGAGATGTTTGTAGGTTTGGGTATAAAGTCGGCCTTCAGTACAACTGATCATCCACGGGCAGATAGACATACAAAGAGGGTCAACATGATTTTGAAGGACATGTTGAGGATGTATGTTATGCGCCAACAAAGAAGGTGGGAGGAGTATCTTCCACAAGTTGAGTTTTCTTACAACAATGGTTATCAAGATTCACTAAGGATGAGTTTGTTTGAGGCATTGTATGGGTGGAGTTGTAATACTCCCATCAATTTGAGTGATCCAACAAACAAGGTACATATAGGACCGAACATGTTAGCAGAGATGGAACATGAAATGTAGGTTATCAAGAAGAATATAAAGGAAGCCCAGGATAGGTAGAAAATTTATGCAGATCAACATAGGGCATTTAAGGAGTTTTAAGCTGGGGAACATTTGTACTTGTGCATCTAGCCCAAGAAGAGCTCCTTGAGGATTGGGTCATGATACAGATTTAAACATGAATGCAACAAATTGTAGATATAACCATAAATACATAGATGCAGCAGAAATAACACTTTATGTCATTATGTCAAATACTGAAATATGATTACAAACATAATAGAAATAAGACTAGCTCAAGTGATGGTAACTTATCTTTGAGAAGAGATGTGGCGGCTACATCCCCGTGAACTGTGTTACAATGAGGCTCAAAGGCCTATTTATTATTAAGAAACAATGGAAAATCCTAAACATCCAAAAACCTAACCCTAGGAGATGAAGTGCCAAACTATGGGCCCTGTTTGGGTAAATTGGTACATCAAATTCCTGAGGTCGTAACTTTGGCCTACAACCTCCGTTTGACGTGCACAATACCTCATTAGAAAGATCTATTAGAGGACTACAATTTTCGAGTGGCCAACATCAAATTATGACTCATGTTGGCCCACATTTTCCCAAAAAAAAAAAATCATTTAGGGCCTCAAAACGACTTTGAAAGTTTAGGACCCGAAAAATTGCCAAAAATAGTAAACTATGCTACAATTTAGGAAACTGAAAAACTGAAATAAACAATGGTGGGGGTCCAAGTGGTATAGGTAGGTGGCCACTAATATCCACCTGGATCATGTCATGTGCGAAGTTGGCACCTTGGTATTGCGGGCCTTTCGATATTCTTGAGAGGATTGGACCAGTGGCTTACAGAATTTCACTGCCTCTGACAATGAAATTCCGCGATGTTTTCCATGTTTCATTGCTTAAAAGATATGTGAAAGATGTTGATCATGTGATTGATTGGTCTATATTGCAGATGGAGATAGAAGGACAATTCTAGCTGGAACCTCAGTGCATATTGCAATGGAAACAACTCATGCTCTGGATTAGAGCAATCAAACAAGTTAAAGTGAAATGGAAGCACTTTGGGCTCAATGAAGCTACATGGGAGATAGTTAATCAAATGTGTGCTATGAAACCTTCATTATTTTTCGGTGAAGAAAAATGAGTTTTTGGTATATGTACATATTTATGTATGTTTGTTATTGTAAATACCACAATGAGTTGTGTTATAAAGCTCCAATAAGAAGTATGGTTGTTATGTTGTCATGTTTGTCACAATGGTTTTGCTTTTGAGCAGGATGTTCATTGTAAATATTGCATTGAGCTAAGATATAAAGCTCCATAAGCAATATGTTTTCGTTTTCAGTAGCCTTGTTGGTTATAGGTGTCAGTGAACACTGAGGACGGTGTTTCCCTAAAGGGGAGAGGTCTGTAACAACCCTTGGTTAAAAGTTCACTTAATAAAGTTAATAAAGGCAAAATAATACCAAGGTCATGGGACACTTATTCCAAGCTGAATGTTGGGCAAAAACATCCTAGTGGGCATCACTTGTTGTTTATTATGGCTAAGGAAATTGGCAAAGGCTTTGAAAAGGAAAAAGGGCATTATTAGCATTTTGTTTATGGAAATAAAGGAAATTAAGAGAAAACGGAGGTGAAAGGTCACAAGTTGCATGTGAGGAGGAAATTGAAGGAAAATGGAGGAAAAATGAAGAAATTAGAGGCATCAGAGCATCAATTTGGGGCCTTTTGTTAGTTTAATTTTGGAATTGGCTTTAGAGAGGAGAAGAGTACCAAGAGGATAAATCAAACAAGCAAGCAAAGGAAGTACAAGGAAAGAAAAGGAAGGACAAGAAAGCAAAGGAAAGCAAGGATCAAGCAAGGAAGAGTTGGATCAAGCGGCTTCGACAGGAATACTTGCAGATAACAGGCTGCATGTATGATTTCCTAGCTAGTTTTGGCATGCATGGTACATGCATGTGTGTATTTGGTTCATTTGTTGTCATTGGCATGGGTTTTGTCATGTTTGACAATGGTTTCAACCTTGCCTTGCCATTTCTAGATAGCCATGGTGTGATGGGATTCATTCTTGGTTGAGCTTTGGATTGTCAGAAGTTTTTGGATCCGGGTGAGGTGGTCTAAGGAAAATCCCAATGATTGGGGGTGGAGATGGTCTTCTCCAGGAAGCCCTCAACATGTGGGCGGAGACAAGAAAATTCCTCAAGGGATGGTGAAGGAATTTTGAGGCACCCAATATTGGTTTGGTTTTGGGATCTTGGGATTGTTTTAGGTCAGATCACGGTAGTGTGAGGGTGGATGTGGTTTAACCTCTTGATTTCCTTGGTTGTTTATGGATTGGTTTATCCCATGAGATACCACATTCATGTTTGGAATATGACATGGGGGGTGATTGGCTAAAAGAAAGATTTGGTTCAGCCCAATCTATGGACGGGTGGTACATGGAAGTCCCTGACTTGGTTGGATTTTTCATATGTTAATAAGAGCTAAGTTCCTCTTGTATTTTATGAGTAAATGTACTTGAAGATGTGGCTTTGATGGTTGTTCTATCATTGTTGTTAATCTCATTATAAGCATGGTTTTATGACATATTCTAATCATGACGCTTATCATGTTTGTTCGAAAAATGAATGGTTATTGAATGCATGACCTAATAGATTTTATTGCAGTTATTGTGACAGGGAATTAGACCTTCTTGATGATTCTTAGAAAAGTTTTAGATCTCTTTGTTCAAATATGCATTCATGACCTGTAGATTTCATGTTCACTATGTGTTTAACAGAATGATTGTCATGGTTAGACCTGGTTAGGTTAAGTCCTTGTATAAGTTTTGTGTTAAATGCTTTGTCCTTATGTCATTTATCATTTATGCAATTTCTATCAAGTTTTGGGCAGAGGTATGTATCCTAGCCATGTAGAAGTAGCTAAGATCTTGGGGCTATAAGCACAAAATTGGGTAATTTGGACTGCAGCCGCTGGGAGGCAGGTTCATCCATATGATTAGAGAGTTACATTCATTGACTTGCATTGTTATGTAAGCAACTGGGAGTCCATATTACAAAAAGGTCAAGTTTGCTTAGGTTTTGGGTACCTGGAGTGGTGGATCAACTCCTGGCGATCCTGTAGCTCCTGAGGAAGGTTAGTAAAGTTTTGGTTGGTCGATTCCACTTCCTTAGTTATACTTAGGGAGTTGCATCATGTCATAGTAGCCCTCCAATATGTTTACCCTGACAGGCTGGTGAAAGTGGGTAAATGTGGGAGGTGGCATTACAAAAAGGGTGGTTGCTCCATGAATAAAGTGCTTGATTGTGGGCCTTCAACTACTAGAGAAAGGAGGATAGAGAATTAGTTGGATAAGAAATGGGTCTTTCCTTTATTAATTACAAATTGGAAGGGGTTAAATTTTCTACTAAAGTTTTTCTTGATTATTTGTCGTTGAGCTGGGTTCTCAGATGCAAATTGAGGTGCGACATTTTCCTTGGAATCCTTAGTAAAATGGCCATATTCATGGTGAGAATTGTATTTAAATAAGATTTGTTTATAATCTAAAGGTTGGAGATGAGTCCAGTCATCTAAAGAAGTATTTATAGCCTTTGGTAATCCATTCTATAGTATTTGAGCACATGCAAACATCCCTAATTTTAGTTTTGTTGGCATGCAAAGGGCAAACCTAAATTTAGAGTGAACAACCAACAAAACCTCTCAAACACCGACCCTTTAGACATCACTCCTGAGCAGGTTAAGTCTCACCCAAGGCATCTATGAGGGACTATAGGAACCTAGATATTTTTTTCGTGATAAGGAGATGTAGATTCTAAATTCGTCATTAACCTTCATTCAATATCCTAATGTTCAAAACAAAGAAAATTAAGTATACCCCAATTATGTGAAGTAACTTCATCATATTTAAATGAAATAGAAGCACAAACAGTCAACACATTGTCTACAGACACAAAAAAAATCTAAAAATGGATTTTTATTATTATTGCAAAATATTTATTACATTCCAACTGTTGCAACTCACTAGCCTAATCGATCAACTATTGCAACATGAAAATAAAACACCAACGACATAATTAAAATCCTCAAGTGTATAGGTCTAACCATCTACTGTATCGCTACTTATTACATTGCAGCTTCATCTATATAGATTTACATTAAGTCATGAAACTGATAAAGAACGTATTGTTACTATGGGTGGTAACTAGTACCATGTGCAGAAACCCATGACCTAAGCCTAAAGCCTTTCCTTATTTCTTGCATTCCACGTGTTGACCCTTTGCTAAATTTTTTGCGTCGTTCTCCTCTATGCAAATCCCAAAATATTTTAAAATGTCGCTCCAATAGCCCCCTAACACTCACCTGTGGCTCATCCCGAGCCACTCAATCCTTTTTTTATTCCATCCCACTACCATTATCGCAATAATTTTGTCTCTGCCTCTCTATGTTGGCTTAAAATTTGGTGCACCACTCTAACTTCTTCCACTTTTATTTCTTCCTTTCCCTCAAGGCTGCAAGTATAGGTTTGTTATTCCTTAGTTCCAATCCTTTGTGCCTATATTTTCCCCAAAGATTTGCATGCCTCTTAGTGCATGTAGGGTTGAATCCTTCTGAATGTTGTAATTCATGCAACTTCAACCATCTCCATGCTATTTGTCGGTAACAATACTCTATTGCGCGTTAGGCGCAACATCCCCACGAACTCTATCAACTATTTTTGTGTTCAAACTCCTTAATGGTACATATATGTTTAAGAACTCCCATGTACCATATTATCCAATAATGGTATATTTACTAGATTTTCCATAGACTGCATAGGGTTTACCACTGCTCTTGACATCTTAGTTATAGTATTCTTCTCTAATGCTCCTTTCTAGGTGGTTGTCATTTTAACTTTCCATCGATTTCTATCTCTACAACTCTTACTCTCAATTATCCTGGCTTCCTTATGTCGCTCTTTGCTCTCCATCTCTCTCATACACAATGAACTTGCTCAACTACTTGTCTAGACTTTATAAATCGCTGCCATGTTGCACCATAATTTGGAAATCTATCAAACCTAATCTCATATGTGGTTGTATTTAATTCTCTCGGTGTGTATTGCCTCAGTGCATGTAATTGGGCCAAGCAATATCGTATTTTCAATTGATCTTGTTAGATTCATTGCTTTTAATAGATCTGCGTCATTATGGTTCACTCATTCGTCCATTAAATGAGTGTCCTTTCATTCATGTCATGGCCATGATGTTAGTTTGGCGTGGCTCTTTTCTCGATATTTCTTTCATTTTTCACTTGTTGTTCTTACTCATGTTTGATAGTTGTCTATTCCCTTGGCGCATGTCTACCTTGTTCTCCTCTTTCATACTTGTGCATGATTTGTTGCTCGAGCTATTTGAACAAAACATCACCTAACTATGATTATTTATTTATTTATTTTGGTCTTGAAAATAATTTCATTTATTGGCATGTAGAGGGAAATCTCGGGTTTAGAGTGAAGTAGCCAACAAAACCCCTTAGACACCTGCCCTTTCAACATCGCTCACGAGTAGCTGAAGTCTCATTTGAGGCATCTATGAGGGACTATAGGAACCTAGACAGTTAAGTAGTGTAAAGGAGATGTAGATTATGTATTCGTTATTAGCCTTAGTCCAATATCTTAGTGTTCAAAACATAAAAAATTAAGTATACCATAATTTTGCACAGTAACTTCATCATATTTATCCAAAATAGAAACACAAATAGTTAACACATTGTGCGTTGACACAAAAAATATTCAAAACGTTTTATTATTATTACTGCAAAATCTCCATTATGTTCCAGCTGTTGCAACTCACCAACCTAATAGGTCAAATGTTACAACGTGAAAACAAAACATCAACTACATAATCAAAATCCTCAAGTGTTTAGGTCTAACCATCTATTCTATTGCTAGTTACTACATTGTAGCTTCTTATATTTATAGATTTACATTAAGGCACAAAGCTGACAAACAACCTACTTTTACTATGGGTGGTAACTATTACCATGGGAAAAAACCCGTGACCTAAGCCTAAAGTATTTCCTTCTTTCCTGCATTCCACATGCTAACCCTTTGCTAACTTTTATATCCGGAATCCTTCTATGTAGTGCTCCTTTGGGTAGATCCTAAAATCTTTCAAAACACTGCCTTAATAGTCAAATTTGTCAATATTCTTACCTAAGGCACTTTCCGTTACTTGTTGAATTTTTTTGTTCCAATAGTGTAGAGGAGATGGAGTAAACACACCCATGCTATGCCAACAAAAGGAATATGATTTCTAGCACCAAAATCTAACATCAATTATTTAGTATATATCTTGGGGGTGAATAAAGTATGGACCATTTATGAATATTAGATCTTGATCCTCTTTCAACTCCAACAAAAATGTGTGAAATCCCCTTCCACAAAAGAAATAAGAGAGCTTACCCTTAATGGGGGTAATATACTTTTTTTGTACTTATTGATGCATGGCCTTAGGTGAAGGTCAAAGGCCAAAAGATTGACCCTATTGAGACTCTTTTTCTCAAAGTTAAGACTTTGAGACATAGGGCTATTGGTGGTGACTTAACATCTGAAATGGAGTCCACCTTCTTAATGAGTTGAGTTGGGATTTTGTGAGTTGGAGGATGGCCTTGAGAGGAGAGGACCAAAGGTTTCAAGGCCAAGGATATGATTGGTAGGGAAAGGGAGCAAGATGAGCTTTGACCCTTGAAAATATGGCCATGAGGGTCAAATAGGAACAAGGCAATAATATGTTAACTATTAGGATTTATTTAGAGCTAGAGCAAAAAATGGTATTGCCTTGCAAAGAATGAGCATTATGGCATTCAATCTTATGTATCTTCCTCGTATAAAAAAGCAGGAATGCATGATGGATTCATTGGACACATATCACAGACAAAAACATTTCACAAGATTTCAAAGTTTAAGATGGTTTGTGTTTGTTAGTTGTTGAAAGTTTTTACCTAGTGACAAAATGCTTCATATTATCATTATGTCATAAATGCGTCCTTCCTTAATATGAAGATATTACAATGAAATGTGGTATGCTCTAAAACGATCCATTTTACCAAGAAGTCATTATTGAGGGTATTAATCCCATTAAAGTCGCCCATGACTTGTATCTAGTTCCAATCACTTTGAAATGATAATATATACAAGAAAGATGCTTCAAAAGATTGAAAACGAGTATGAGGCATTTGAACTTTAATGAATACATAAAATACAATTGTTTTACCATTTAACCAAACCCTTGTTAACAAATATAAGTGGATGATTTAGATCCTTGAGAAGTAATATGCATGGAAGCTTTGATAATAATGCACACAACTTGTGCACCTAGGGGTTAATATTTTCAAAGAAGGAAAAGACTTACAAAACTCAAGGCTATTAGCCTAGCCTCTATTGGTACAATCTCAAAACATTGACAAGTAATAACATCATCATATGTAGACAAAACTTAGCCAATTAAAATAACTTAATGATGGTTCGTAAGGGGGTAGACTTCAGCCCCAAGGGATAGCTCAATTGGTCGAGTTCTCGTTGCTAAGTACCTTGCCAATTGGGAGGTCACGGGGTCAAATATCCTCGATGCCCTTGGTGTTAGGCCTGACTAGATAAGCCGACGGGTAGATCCCTTCTGGTGGATCTGCTCGGATTATTACCTCTAGATGTAGCAGCCACTCAGTGACCATGAACCACAGTTGGAAAAAAATAAAAGGGGGTATACTTCCACCCATGCGATATTGCATTAAGTAGTGGGCCATTAACCCATTTCCTTTCATTCGAGAAAGACAAACTCTTGCTGAATCAAAAATAGTTTAATTCACACTTTGGGACAAAAAAATGGTTTCAACCTAGATTATATATGCGAGAAAGTTAATGCCTTTCATTGCTATCACTAAAGCTACCTTTAGTAGGTTCATTTACTGTTAACTAACATTTACTATCAATCTTCGTTGAAAAAAATATCTAGTATCAATCTCATCCCTTGGGTTGAGCTCGAGTGGTGGGGAAAACTATTTGTGATCCTCTATACTTGGGTTCAATTCTTGGGATATGTTGGCCCATTGTGATAAGGCTCAACAAGTGGGCGATCCCTGGGATAGAGCTCCTTCATGGAGTTCGATACATCTAAGCTCTTGCTAAGTTATAAGTTATTTGTATATCTAGCTAGGAGCTTGGTGTTATAGTGACAACTAAAAGGCTTGATCCAACAAGTTACCAATTCACTATGGTTTAAAAAAAAAATTAGTTTTATTCTCATACATAAAACCAAATAGTACCCTAATTAATTTTTAATAATATATTTTCAAATAATTTTTAATATAATTATGGATACACTTTTCTTTCCCTTTTAATTACGTCGTAAGGCGTTTCCCTCTGAAATGAATTTCCCTAAAATCTACTTGTCATCCCTGTGTGCTGTTAGATTATTTGTTAGGCGATTAAAGGATTGTTAATCGTTAGATCAAGGGAAGGTAGTTGAGTGGTTGAAACTGTTCATGATATTTGAAACAGTTGCAAACCCTCACCTATATGCTGCTAGATTGGAGCCTGAAAGATTTGCCTGGGGTACCCTTTTCGTCTTCTCCACTCTTGCTTCCCGTGCTACCTTGACAGACCTCTGAAACGGGCTCCATTGAATCTTTGGGGCAAATTTCATCCATGGCTTTCCTGAATGTAGAAATGAGATTCGGATCAAATAAGGTTAGAGATGAATCGTGACTGTTGCATCCAAATGGTTTTCGTGATTGAATCTGCATGAGCCGAGGGCGAATCCGCCCCAGAGGAAGAAAAGCCGTTGAGAAATACATTGCCGTTCTCAAAATTTTTCTTCAGATTCGTGTTGGGTGTTGTTGAAGACGCCTGCGAATTTTCGTCTGCAATTTTTACGCCAAGGGTAACCTTATGACTTTGAATGGACCCATTCCACAGTTTGGAGCTCTTTTGCATCAGAAAAATGATGCTTTTGTTGGTAATCCAGGTCTTTGTGGTCACCCACTGACAAATTTATGTTCAATTCCTTCAACACGATCCTCCAAAAATCAACTCACCTTCAGCAATTGCAGCCATGCCTGTTATCAACAAGGGAAAAGGTCCAAGTAAAGGCACCATAGCTGCCATTGTAGTTGGTGATTTTGTAGGGATAAGCCTCCTTTGCGCAGTTTTTATGTACCCTTACTGGGGAACAAGAAGAAAGAAGGAGTCAGAGGATGGGCCTAATACCAGGAATATTCAGTTGGATGACAATGGAAATTGTTCTTCCAATTTAGGTAGAGTTGGATGGGTCTACCTTAAAAAAGTTGACGAGAACGCAGATGGAAGTGTCTCAAACAATGGAGATCAACAACGAGGAACTTTTGTGACATTAAATGGAGATCTTGACATGGAATTAGATAAGCTACTCAGAGCCTCTGCATATATATTGGGTACCAGTGGTTATACTATATTGTATAAGGCAGTTTTGGAAGATGGGCTGACTTTTGCAGTAAGGCAACTTGGTGATGGTGGTTTGGAAAGGTACAAGGATTTTGAAGTAGAAGCTAAAGCAATCGGTAGGGTTAAACATCCCAACATTGTTTGCCTCTGAGCTTTCTATTGGGGTATAGAGGAAAAACTGCTGGTTTATGACTACATTCCACATGGAAGCTTGGCAAATGCCTATTATGGTGGGTTCTCTTGTTCTCTTTTTTCCATTTCATGTATATTTGCAGGAAATCTCTTTCAATTCGTTTCTGCATGGTTGCTTTTTATTTTTGTTTACAAAGTTAGCCCTTTAATCGCTTGCATATTATGAGTTTCTTATGGATTCCACAATCTCCCCTGTTTAGCTACTGTACCTTCAGCTAATACATAGTCATTTGAAAAAGATGTACCTTCAGCTCCCGTATCTATTTTTTTACCATATTTATGACTGCAATCAGATTAGATAAACATTGAATAGCTTTAATTTTCAATTTTAGTCACCCTGTCTTGGGCCAAACTTTTGAACATTATGGCACCTCTTTCATTGCAAGCATCAGGGGAATTGACATTATTACAAAGATTTTGGTTGATGTTGTATGTCTCAGATTTCGTCCCCATATATTGGTTGATGTAACAAAGGTGGATCTGGATCTGAGTACCACTGTGTTGGGATTCAAGATATCAATGCCTATTATGATTGCTCCAAATGCCATGCAAAAGATGGCTCATCCCGAAGGTATGCATTAGATTACTGTATTATAGTTAACATCCTATTTTGATGCATATATTTTCTGAAAGTGAATCCATCATCTTTTACAGGAGAGTATGCTATTGCAAGAGCTGCATCAGCTGTTGGAACTATAATGGTTTGGGCATCAGCCTTCTCTTTGTGGGATCGATCTTCTGAATGTTTTAATTTCCTTCTAGCTATTAAGGATTTAAGAAATTATAATGATTTTGGATTTTGAAATAGTTTGTTGTGTTGATAAAAATTGATGCTTGGACATATTTGTTGTAGACGCTTTCTTCATGGGCTACTGTTTAGTCAATTTATTGTTATCTAAATTGCTAGTATTAATTGTTAACCCGGGGCTCGTAAGCTGATGAAGTGAGGGTGTACTATATGTACTTAAGTTTTCTTAGAGCTTTTGTTGTTTTAGGGGGTTGTTTATGATTGACTTATCTTCCTAAAATGGAATTATGATTATAGTCAAATGAGTGCAAGTGTGTGAAAGTGATTTCTATATGAGTGAAAGTGTGTGTGATGGTGGTTTCTAATTGCTTGCCGAACTTGTAAGGGAAAAGAACTTAAATCAAAATGACTTGTAAGTAAATGGCTTGAAAGTAAATGACTTGAAAGTAAATGACCACAATCTAATGGCATTAGTCTCTATCCATACTGTTGCAAATAAAAGAAATAAGAAAATCACTTCAAGGATTGATATTAATGATAATCTCCTTCTAACTTTCTGTTTCTGCTGCGTATTTGCACAAAACACGATGAGAAGGGAGCTGAAAACAAATCCAAGAATTGATAAAAATCCTAATCTACTTTAATTGACAAATTGTAACACTACTAGACCTTTTTCAACATACTGCTCCTACGTGTGTAATTGTGTGTAAGCAAGTGGAAAAAAAGCGTTAGTATCACAAGCCAAATCTACTCAAATACAAGCTGCAATTAATCAATATTCTGTTCTCTTTGAAAGATAAGCTATTCATGATAAAGAGAGCATAAACTAGTGAGCATCCAACTTGTAAAACTATGTTAAAGCTAATCTAGGAAAAACAGAGTAAAGAGGGCAGCATAATGAATAAGACAACTGCAACTACCATTAGACATTAAAGCAAATACACACACAAATCCCGAGCTAAAAGAAATCTGCAAGAAAATAACACTGATCAGTTAAAAAGAAAGGAAAACAAATAAAGGAAACTATACATGCTTAAGAAAATGAACAAGTAAAGGAAATGCTATTGCACATAAAATACTTTACAGTGGCACAAATGAGCAGGGGCCCTCTGTCCATTCAGCCACAAAGAAAACTCAGAGAT